>CAUYTI010156096.1:0-45114 GCA_963575145.1 Galago senegalensis | reverse complement strand
AAAGTAAACTCACTCAGAAACTTTTGATCAAATTCCAACTTCCACAGTGGTGAAAGGATTAAAAATGTCCACTGGACTTTTGAAAAACTCAATACCCAAAATTTTACTGGGCTTATCAATATTCTCAATCAATGTGAATGGCTTAAATTGTCCTCTAAATAAGCACAGGCTGGCTGACTGGATACAAAAACTCAGGCCAGATATCTGCTGCATACAAGAATCTCTTCTTACCTTAAAAGATAAATATAGATTCAGGGTGATGGGATGGTCATCTATATTCCAGGCAAATGGAAAGCAGAAAAAGCAGGTGTTGCAATTTTATTCATAGATACAATAGGCTTTAAACCAACAAAAGTAAGCAAGGATAAGGATGGTCACTTTATATTTGTTAAGGGTAATACTCAATGTGATGAGATTTCAATCATCAATATTTATGCACCCAACCAGAATGCACCTCAAATTATAAGAGATACTCTATTAGGCATAAGCAATTTTATTTCTCCCAGCTCCATCATAGTCAGAAATTTTAATACTCCTTTGGCAGTGTGAGATAGATCCTTCAATAAGAAGCTTAGCAAAGAAATTTTAGGTTTAAACTTAACCATTCAGCATTTGGATTTAACAGACATCTACAGAACAGTTCATCCTAACAAAACTGAATACACATTTTTCTCATCAGCCCATGGAATGTACTCCAAAATTGACCAAACCTTAGGCCACAAGTTTAACCTCAGTAAATTTAAAAGAATAGAAATTACTTCATGCATCTTCTTGGACCATCATGGAATAAAAGTTGAACTAAGTAACAACAGGAATCTGCACATTCATACAAAAATATGGAAGCTAAATAACCTTATGCTGAATGTTAGGTCGGTGAGAGATGAGATCAAGAAAAAAAATATCAAATTTTTAAAACAAAACAATAATGAAGACATGAGTTACCTCTGGGATACCACAATGTCAGTCGTAAGAGGGCAATTTATAGCACTGCAAGCTTTCCTCAAGAGAATGAAAAGAGAGAAAGTTAACAACTTAATGGGACATCTCAAGCAACTGGATAAGGAAGAACATTCCAATCCCAAACCCAGCAGAAGAAAAGAAATAACCAAAATTAGAGCAGAATTAAATGAAATTGGAAACAAAAGGATTATACAACAGATCAATAAATCAAAAAGTTGGTTGTTTGAAAAAGTCAATAAAATAGATAAACCTTTGGCCAACCTAACCAAGAAAAAAAGAGTAAAATCTCTAAATTCATCAATCACAAATGGTAAAGATGAAATAATTACAGACCCCTAAGAAATTCAAAAAATCCTTAATGAATATTACAAGAAACTTTATTCTCAGATATATGAAAATTTGAAGGAAATTGACCAAAACTTGCAAGCATGCCACCTTCCAAGACTTAGCCAGAATCAAGTGGAAATGTTGAACAGGCCTATATCAAGTTATGAAATGGTATTAACTATACAAATCTCCCTAAGAAGAAAAGCCCGGGACCAGATGGCTTCACGTCAGAATTCTACCAAACCTTTAAAGAGAACTAGTACCTATATTACTTAACCTTTTCCAAAATATAGAAAAAGAAGGAACACTACCAAACACATTCTATGAAGCAAACATCACCCTGATACCCAAACCAGGAAAAGACCCAACAAGAAAAGAAAATTATAGATCAATATCACTAATGAATATTGATGTGAAAATATTCAATAAGATCCTAACAAACAGAATTGAGCAACACATCAAACAAATTATACACCACAACCAAGTGGGTTTTATCCCAGGATCTCAAGTATGGTTCAACATACATAAATCTATAAATGTAATTCATCACATAAACAAATTAAAAAACAAAGACCATATGATTCTCTCAATTGATGCAGAAAAAGCTTTTGATAATATCCAGCATTCCTTCATGATCAGAACACTTAAGAAAATTGGTATAGAAAGGACATTTCTTAAATTGATATAGGCCATCTACAGCCAATATCATATTGAATGGAATTAAATTGCAATCATTTTCACTTAGATCAGGAACCAGGCAAGGTTTCCCATTGTCTCCATTGCTCTTTAACCTTGTAATGGAAGTTTTAGCCATCGCAATTAGGGAAGAAAAGGCTATCAAGGGTATCCACATAGGATCAGAAGAGATCAAATTTTCACTCTTCACAGATGATACGATTGTATACCTGGAAAACACCAGGGATTCTACTACAAAACTCTTAGAAATGATCAAGGAATATAGCAGCGTCTCAGGTTACAAAATAAACACTCATAAATTGGTAGCCTTTATATATACCAACAACAGTCAAGCTGAAAAAATAGTCAAGAACTCTATTCTGTTCACAGTAGTGCCAAAGAAGATGAAATACTTGGGAGTTTACCTAACAAAGGACGTGAAAAATCTCTATAAAGAGAACTATGAGACTCCAAGAAAAGAAATAGCTGAAAATGTTAACAAATGGAAAACATACCGTGCTCATGGCTGGGAAGAATCAACATTGTTAAAATGTTCATACTACTCAAAGCAATATATAATATTATATATATTTTTTAATGCATTCCCTATTAAAGCTCCATTATCATAGTTTAAAGATCTCAAAAAAATAATACTTCACTTTATATGGAATTAGAAAAAACCTCGCATATAATGCAATATATATTTTAATGCAATCCCTATTAAAGCTCCATTGTCATAGT
This sequence comes from Galago senegalensis, assembly GCA_963575145.1. NCBI lineage: Eukaryota > Metazoa > Chordata > Mammalia > Primates > Galagidae > Galago > Galago senegalensis. The sequence continues at coordinate 42,411 of CAUYTI010156096.1, read as the reverse complement.
TTAAAGATCTCAAAAAAATAATACTTCACTTCATATGGAATTAGAAAAAACCTCGAATAGCCAAGACATTACTCAAAAATAAAAAACAAAGCAGGAGGAATCACACTACCAGACATCAGACTATACTATAACTCGATAGTGATCAAAACAGCATGGTACTGGCACAAAAACAGAGAGATAGATGTATGGAACAGAATACAGAACGAAGAAATGAACCCAGCTACTCACCTTTATATGATCTTTGAGAAGTCAATCAAAAACATAAAGTGGGGAAAACATTCCCTATTTAACAAATGGTGCTGGGCAAACTGGCTGGCAACCTGCAGAAGACTGAAACTGGATCCACACCTTTCACCACTATCTAAGATAGACTCTCACTGGATTAAAGATTTAAGACCTGAAACTATAAAAATACTAGAAGAAAGTGTAGGGAAAACACTTGAAGAAATCTGCCTTGGTGATAATTTTATGAGGAGGACCCCCCAGGCAATTGAAGCAACATCAAAAATACACTACTGGGACTTGATTAAACTAAAAAGCTTCTGCACAGCCAAGAACACAGTAAGTAAAGCAAGCAGACAGCCCTCAGAATGGGAGAAGATATTTGCTGGTTATGTCTCTGACAGAAGTTTAATAACAGGAATCCACAGAGAACTCAAACATATTAGCAAGAAAAGAACAAATGATCCCATCTCAGGGTGGGCAAGGAACTTGAAGAGAAACTTCTCTGAAGAAGACAGGCACATGGCCTACAGACATATGAAAAAATGCTCATCATCCTTAATCATCAGAGAAATGCAAATCAAAACTACTTTGAGATATCACCTAACTCCAGTAAGATTAGCCCATATCACAAAATCCCAAAACCAGAGATGCTGGTGTGGATGTAGAGAAAAGGGAACACTTCTGCACTGCTGGTGGGATTGCAAACTAATATGTTCCTTTAGAAAGACATCTGGAGAACACTTAGAGAACTAAAAATAGACCTGCCATTTGATCCTACAATTCCTCTACTAGGTATATATCCAGAAGACCAAAAATCACACTACAACAAAGATATTTGTTCCGGAATGTTTACTGCAGCCCAATTCATAATTGCTAGGTCATGGAAGAAGCCCAAGTGCCTACTGACCCACAAACGAATCAATAAATTGTAGTATATGTACACCATGGAATACTATGCAGCCTTAAAGAAGGAAGGAGACTTTACCTCTTTCATGTTTACATGGATGGAGCTAGAAAATATTCTTCTTAGCAAAGTATCTCAAGAATGGAAGAAAAAGTACCCAATGTACTCAGCCCTACTATGAAACTAATTTACTATGAATGCTATAACCTAGTTATAGCCCAAGAGGGAGGATGGGTGGAGGGAAGGTGATTGGTGGGATCACGCCTATGGTTCATCTTATAAGGGTAGATGTGAATCTTTCTAAATATAGAATATAAATGTCTTAACACAATAACTAAGAAAATGACATGAAGGCTATGTTAACCAATTTGATGAAAATATTTCAAATTTTATATAAAAACAGCACACTGTACCCCATGACTGTATTAATGTATACATCTATGATTTAATAAAAAAATAAAATAAAATTATTGAAAGAAGTTTTTTATGCATTTTTTCCAGAAAGATATACTTTATATGTACATAGAAAATAACAAACTTTTAACCAGCTCCCTAAGATGAATATTGATTATTTCTGGCTCAGATATAGCCAACAACATCATTTTCCCAAGTGTACAGTATGAGGGCCAAATGTTGTTCTCTTTAAGTCTATGGATAAGCAACATAGTCTGTATAAAAATACCCAACTTGTTTTCTATAAAAGTAGAGATTAATGGAAATATGAGAATTGTCCAAAAAGTATCCAGCCATGTAATATACAAAATAGTATTAACAATGACTGGATACTTTCCAAATAGCCTTTATATACTTAAATAAGACAAGATGGAGAATACACAGAATGAAATCCAATTTTTTTTCTCCAGAAAAAAAGGAAAGAATTTTTAACTGACAGAGGATAAAAACCTGCAAGCTTCTAAAATATAAGCATATAGGAGGACTAACAATTACATTCACAAACACATCCTAGGCAAAAGGGCTACATACCTCAATGCTGAGTATCACTATGGTTACCAGACGGCCAAGGGGAGTAGTCTGAAGATGACCACAGTGAGATTCAGCAATGAGGGATGTAGCACTTCTTCTAGGATGAGTTCGTGGACTTCATTGTCTGGCCTCGTATTTATGCATTTTTATATTATTATATCAATGCTTGGCTTACTGAAAGATTTAAAAACACACAAACACATTTTAAAGTATTCTTGTGACTGAAGGAAGTCTTTACCCAAACCATTCTGAAAAATATCAGTGACATCATCCTTTTCCTCTTCTCCCCATCATCTGTAACTGTAGTATTATTTGCATAATACTCTTTTCAGAGGTAGCTCAAGGCCAACTTGGGTTAAATAGACTGAGGGAGAGTGTGTAATTTCATTTCCTATTTCTGGGCTTTAATTCAAAATATAATGTTGCTGATAGAGCTCCTGAAATCTTATCTAAACCCGTTTATCATGAAGTATCTTATGATGACCTCTCTCAATTTTTCCATTTCCTTATCTAAGTCTTTCTGGCATCTTTCATGTAAGACTCTCTCCTTGCCTTTTTTCTTTTTTTTAGAAAGTGTCTCACTTTGTCGCCCAGGCTATCCAGTACCACCATGTCAGCCTACTTCACAGCAACTCCAAACTCCTGGGTTCAAGCAATGCTCCTCAGCCTCCCAAGTAGCTGGGACTACAAATACCCGCCACAATGCCTGGCTAGTTTTTCTCTTTTTTAGTAAAAGTGGGATCTTGCTCTTGCTCAGTTTAGTGTCAGAACTCCTGACCTCAAGTGATCCTCAGGCCTTGGCCTTCCAGAGTGCTAGGATTACAGGTGGGAGCCACTGCGCCCAGCCTCTCCTGGATTTTTTATCCTCTGTTTTTCCGATTTAATTAGGTATAATAAAGACAAAAAGACCTAGGTACCTTATGTTTGGTATAATTACTAAACAAAATGTTGTGTTTTGTAGTAAAAGGTATGTGGTATGTGAGAAGAATTATAAACTCTCTTAAAGGGAGTATGTTAAATTACATATCACTTATCAGCTTTGATCTCTACATCAGGGGCTTAGGAGTAAAAAAAAATAACTCATCAATCTAATCACTATTTGTATGGTTCGTCTTCTCATGTTCTATCTTGTTCTGTAGGAGACTTTCTGCTCTCTCTGCAAGACCTATGACAGTGATACATACGTGGCCATGCCTCAGGACATCTGCATAATTAACAATTCACAGAAAAGAATTTTAAGACAAAAAAATCCGAACATAAACTTTGAGTAGGGAGAGAAGTATGACAAATGCATTGTGAAATCTGTGTTTCAAAAGCTTGAAATGTTAGGCTAGCTTATCGCGACTCCCTCACTGGAGACGATTTGGAAAATCATAAAGAGAAGTTTGCCCCTGAATCTCCAAGAACACAACAAGGAAAAATATAAGTGGGAGGAGGACGACAAAAAAAAAAAAAAAAAATAGAAGAAAGGTGATAATGAAGAAGAGATTTTTCCCTATTTTTTTTTCTTTATGCTTTGAGGCAAAGAAGAACAAATGTGAATTTTTTTGGAAAAAATTAATTTGGCCCGGTATTAGTAATATGATTGAGCTATATTTGAGGTAAACATGCCACATAGTTTATCATATGACTACACTCCAATGACTTTTTCTAGAGGAAAAAAAAGCATTAGTTCTTGTTTGAAATCTAATATTTAATTAAATGAATTTGGTACATTACCTTTATCAACAGTTTTCAGTTTTAATGAGATTTTGCATTCTTGATCAAACTCACTAAATTCAGGACAAACAATAGGAACTGTGCTCTCTATCCTTAACTGGTATTCTTTCCCATCTTCCGATATGGTGCTCAATTCAGGCTGCAGCTGGTATAAGAAAATACTTAGAGAAGTTATGTTAAAATAGAATTTATTTCTCAGGCATATTTTTGAATAAGCATTTTCTCAACAGTTCATCTTTTGCTAAATGAGCTGGTAATAAGTACTAGAATTTTTTATATTTTATTTTACTATATTTTGTTTTATTTTTTATTTTATTTTAGAAATGAAGACTTGCTCTATTGCCCAGGCTGGAGTGCAGTGGCCTGATCATAGCTCACTGCCTCTCGAACTCCTGGGCTCAAGGGATCCTCCTGCCTCAGCCTCCAGAGTAGCTGAAACTCTGGGTGTGTGTCACTATGTCCAGCTATAAAACACTGGAAAAATTTTAACTAAATAAGGCCAATTAAAACCACACCTATGAAAGTATAGGCAGAGCAGAGAGGAGTACGATGAGCTGCTCTGAGGTTAGACCCAGTCTGGCTCCCTACTGCCTTTGTTATCCTGGTTCTGTGATGGCACTGGAGGCTGGAGAAGAAAGAACGATTCCTATTTTCTTTTAAGAGTCTGGTTATTCTTAGGGATTAATATTCACCATCTCAATTAGAAATTTACATATTTTAATCAAATGATTGTTATCATATGAAATATCTCAGCTTATTTCTCAGCTTCTGAGCAACGGCTACAACATGGGACTGCCCCTATTCCAAGGTCCATCCTTTTTTGAGGCAGAGATATTTGTATGCAGCCTCAAGTCTTGGCTACCTCTCAGCAGGTGTTTCTTAGTACTGAATATTCTCCCTGTTAGCCTATTTAGAAATAGTATGTGGGGGTTAAACATTGGCTACTGACATAGTTTGCTGAGTGGTTACCAACGGAGAGTAAAAGGTTCCCTTGTTCCCAGAGCTTTTGACCTGTGCTTCCCCCCACGCTGTGCTTGTGCTACTCTGATCACGTGGTTCACTCTTCTTACTCCTTCCCTGTTCACTGTGGTACATACATGGACTTTATTAAGGGCCAAGGTTTATCCTGGTCTGGGTCCTATTCTCACAATCTATCAATGATCCCATCTCATCTTTTAACTAGGAATGATTCAGGTCAAACTCCAATCCATAGGTGAGACTTCTCCACTGTGCAGTGCTGGCCTGCCTGGACCTTGTGATATTCCCCCATCTCCTTCCACCACTCCTGAGTTTCCTATCACCTTTGCTCATTTTCTGGAACAGCTCATTGATTCTTGAATCCCAGTGCTGCAAGCAACAAAATGCATTGCCTCGTTTAGCTGGCTCAATCATTGCAGTCCATAAAACTCAGAGCTCTGGTATGTGTATACCATGGAGTACCACTTAGCCATAAAAAGAATTAATATCTTTTGCAACAATTTGGATGGAATTGGAGGCCATTATCTCAAGAACGGAAAAATAACACATGTACTGTCTAACAATTTGGAACTAATTGATGGGCACACATGGGCACAGAAAGAATCAAACATAACTGGAAATCACGAAGACAGAAAGAGGGAGGAGGGGAAAGGTAAAAACTACCATACAGGTACCATGAACACTGTGCAGGTGACAAGGACACTTATAGCCCTGACTAAAGTATTGCAAAAGTTTTGTACATAACAAAAATATTTGTACTCCCTTAATATTTTGAAATTAAAAATAAATAAAATTCCCAAAGCTATACGTCACTTCTGCTCCAGTTAGAGGGTCTACTACTTTGACTGCTACCTGTTTTGTAAAATCCATTCTAACTAAATATCAACACACTAACTTTTAGTAACATAGTAGAATAAACTGTAGGAAGAGAGCTTTTGTTTTATTCTAATAAAGAAATGCAAGTATATCCCAAATTCTGTTCATTAACAAGGATCCTCCAACTTTGTCGTGCATTAGAATTATTGGGATTATTCCTTAAAAATAGCAACTCATGGACCTCAACATTCTGAGTTAGTGTGTTTGAAGCCTGTGATGGGAAACATAATTTCAGAGAAATTACCTTTCTGATTCATCCTCAAGGCTACTTACCTTAATGCCTGCAAAAAATTCTTGGCTTTCGATGGCTAAACTTTGTATGTGTGGTTTCTCCAAGAAAAAGACAGAAGCACTACAGAATATCTACAAATACAGTTAACAAATAATAATTTAGTAATGCAATTTCAGAGAAAATATGTGTAAATGTGTAAATTATCATCTTTCAGTTCTTAATTTTAATTCTTAATAGTGCATGAGAAAATGAAAGAACTAAATAACTTAAAAAACTTGCTTGAAATTTAAGAAAAATTCTATCATTATAAAATATTACTCAAATCTCAACATAAAGTGTAGTAGGATTCATAGTCAAGATGTAGTTAAAAGTGGATAAAATTATCATCATTTAAAATTATTTTTTCTAGAAATAAGTTCATCATTTTAAAATAAGAATGAAGTATATATTTACAAGGATTCATCAATGATAATCAGAAAATCACTAAAATAAGATATGTATAGAGAGTCACTAAGATTACCGATTCATCTAGTTCATTAGAATTAACACAATTGCCAAGGGAAAAAAACAAGAGCTTTAATGCTTTATATTATGGGGACAAAATCTACTTTTAGGATATAATAAAAAAAGGTATGTTTAAAAATCAATACATTCATGACAAGAATAGAAAATCAACATGTTTTTGAACATACCCTATCTCCAAGTCTGAGATTTATGCCGTCAAGTTCTAAGAGCGAGAACGCCTGAACTGTGGTCTCTTGTTTCAGTTCCTCTTTGATTTCCTGGGAAGAAAGTCTAGACCAAGCTATGAGAAATCCCACTGAGTTGTTTGTAGGGGAAACATCAAAAGTACACCTACAGAAGAGCCTGGACTCAATCAACTCCACCGTGACCTCTGGCCTTCCTAAAGGTGGAGGTGGCGAGGAGGCAGACAGCTGACCTGATGGGAGAAAATGCACACATTTTATCGGGATTCTTAAAGAATGGAGAATGGTCAATGAAAAAATGGTCAGACTAAAGCTCCAGGATTTATCCTAAGAAAAAGCAAAAGAAAAAATGATTGTTTATAGCAATCAAGAAAATAGCACATCACATGGTGACCCATAATCACACAAGTATTGACAGCCAATCAACTTGTCAGCTCAGCAAGGGTGTATTAACGCATGTTGTATACCAGCCTTTGAAAATAAAGGTAACTTACCTTTTTTTAAAGTTTTTAAAATAATTTTTAAGCAATTATTCTTTCAAAAGATGGAAGAAACAAATAAAACTAAGGTTTAGTAAATTACATTTTTTGTTGTAAAGAAAAGTAGTCACAACTGTAAAAGCAAAGGACTTCCTATTTTCTGCTTCTAATTTTATCATACAGTTAAAGTAATCACTTCTCAGGGCTGGAGAAGCTATTCACTGCAGACGTCACAATACTGTCTTAGTGAAATACATCAAATGCAGTCTTATTCCTTTCATTTTTCTGAGGTCAAAAATCTTTAAAGTTTTCTCTAGGAACTCATAGAAAGATTTTAAAGTTCTTAATTCAGGTCGTTTGAAAAATTAAATCTGAGGAAGCTAGAAAGTTTCTAAGTAAGTTTTGTTTCATTTTGTTTTGGAAAAAAGAAAAATATTTGAGTAACAGATTTTAAAAATAAAATTTTCAATTTTCTAAAATGTACAATTTTTTATTATATACAGGCTAATTTTTTGACAGTCAAAGAAATTTCAGCCTCTCAGCCCTATCATGTAGATTTTTAAAAATTCTAAGACCTTAAGATCTCTTCTGTAGGGAAAATATATGTCTAGGTTTTTACTTCATTTTATTTTTTATTTCATAATATTTAGGAGGTATAAATGTTTGACGTTACATTGATTGCTTTTGTAATGCCTGAGCCCCAGATATGGGCATGCCTGTCACCCAAATAGTGTTCCTAGTACCATTAGGTCGGATTTTTCCCCTCTCTTTTTTCCTCCCTACCCCTGCTTGCTTTGCACTGAATTTTACTTCCCTCTGTGAACATGTGTGCTCATCAGTTAGTTCCAAGGTAATGTGAGTGCATGTGGTGGTTGTTTTTTCATTCTTGAGATATTTCATTTAGGATAATGTCCCCAGTGCCATCCAGATTCATCACAAAAGGTATTAATTCATCTTTCTTATGGCTGAGTGGTACTCCATGGTACATCACTTTGTCAATTCAAATATTATTTGGCTATTCTCATATAGGGCATGGATTTTCTTTATGATGTGTATGTATTTTAGCAAAATCACTTGAATAAATAATAAATTTCAGCTATTTAATACTATTCAGAATGGGAAAATTAATTGGGAAAATACTACTGTACAATTGTGGTAGCAATAGTTGAATTCAAAAATTGTGGGCTAAGGTCAACAGAAAAAGGTTCATAATAAAATTGAATGCATAAAAAAGATGAATTAATACCCTTTGGAACAATCTAAAGGGAATTTATTCATATTTTTTATTTTATTATGAATATTAGAGAAGGGGTCTAGAAAAATCCACTTGCAATTAGAATAGGGCATGAAAAACTCAACTCAGAGCAACTTATTTTAAAGATTATTATAAAAAGTTTTTTAAAAGATAAAGCATATTTTTAGACACAGTAGCTGAACGTTATATGACCAATTCTGATTTACTTGATGACACAATAGTTTATTTTACCATATAAACCACTTTAATTAAATATTTTAACAGTTTCTCTTTCATTTTAGAATATCAGATTTGGCTAACAGTCCTCATGAAAAGGTCGGTGGTTCAATAAATAATTTTAATTTCTCTCAGTCTTATAGGTAGATAACATACATTTTATCACTTAGACTATTTATTTTGAATTATTTATCTTAAGGGAGTTTTCTTAATATTTTAAATTAAATTAAAACATAAAAAATGTAGAGAACAGAATATACACATTGAAAGGAAGATAAAACTTTGACCACCTTAATAATGTGCATCTTTCAAGACTTACTTGGTACAAATGCAATCATTCCTTAAAAAGAAGAGATTATACAGTACAATCTGATTTTTTAGCTACTATATGCCATGAAGATAAACTCATGTCAATGAATGTATTCCTACATTTTAAAGGTGTTTGCAAAATATTTTGTCATTATTTATATATCATGCATATTGAATCAATCAGAAGTTACTGGGTATTTGCACTTTTTTTTCCAGATTAGAAAAATTCTATAGTAAATATTATTCTTGCATCCTTCCTTAACTACTTCTTTAAGATATATTTTTGAAAGCAGAATTTCCAGGTGCAAATAAACGTAGACTTTTAAGAATGCTGATATAAATTGCCAGACTTTCTCATGAAAGATTCTACCAATATACATAGTATACACATACTAACTCTCTGTACACCTGCCAACTCCAGCACTATTTTTTAAGGACAATAAATTTGTTTTTATTTTTGATATCCACAAGACTATGTCTATGTCAAATATTAATATAATTCAATAACTAAAACCACAGAATATAAATACCTGTTGAAATTACTAGTTAACAAACACATAATTGAAAAATAAAATGTACTACTTACGGACACAGTCCCCTCCCATTTCAATTTCATCTGGGCCACATGGGTGTAATTTTACATCAGGAATAGCTGCAAAAGGTAAGGATTATTTGTATATTCAAATGGACATCAAGTTATAAGTCTACATATAGCAAAGGTGACAATTCCTTGGAGAAGTACAGATGAAGATTTTTCTTAGTTGTTTCTATTTCTTTTTATAGAACACTTTTTCCCTTTTAGAGATGAGATAAAATGGAGGTGACAAGGGATTATATTCCAAAATACTCTTAGCTTTCATATCTTGTTTTCTAGATTTCAATCTGCAATACTAAGTAATAAAACACACTGACAATATCAAATGCTGCCAGGAGTGTGGAGCAACAAGAACTCTCATTGGTTGCTGGTGGGAATGCAAAATGGTACAATTGCTTTGGAACACAGTTTGGTAGTTTTTTTAAAAAAACTAAACATACTCTCACCATTTGAAACAGAAATCATGCTCCTTTGTACTTACTTAAAGGAGTTTAAAACTTATTTTAAGTTTTTTTTAACAGTCTTTTTTTTTTTTTTTGACCAGGGTCAAATTCGAACCCACCACCTCTGGTATATGGGGCTGGCGCCCTACTCCTTTGAGCCACAGGTGCCACCCAAAACTTATTTCTTTTAGTTTTAGAGTAGTGCTGGCCCCACGAAAGTTTAGCCATAGTCTCTTCTTTCTGTTGTTCCATAATAGTTGGTGTAAACTTTGTATTATATCCTCCTTAAATGTTTGAAAGAACAACTGAAGCCATCCGACTGAGGGTTTTGTTTGTGAGATGGATTTATAGATACAAGACCAATGAGGTTATCTGTTTACTTTTTGAGTGAGTTCTAGTTGTCTGTATATTTAAAGAAGTTTGTCTATTTCATCTAAGTTGTCAAATGTATTGGCAGAGAATTGTTAATAACAATTTTTTGTTGTTGTTGTAATATCTGTAAAATCCGTAGTTGTGTCATGATATTGATAATTTTCTTGATAGTGGTGATTTGTCTTATCTTTTTTCTTTACTGATTACAGTGGCTAGAGAATTATTTATTGCACTGAATTTCTCAAAGAACAAGTTTTATATTTTATCGATTTTTCTGTTATTTTTGTAGGTTCTATTTCATTGATTTCTATTATCATAATTCCTTTTTTTTTGAGATGGAGTCTCATTTTGTCATAGTGTCTCAGAGTGTCATAGCTCACAGCAAACTTAAACTCTTGGGCTTTAGTAATTCTTTTGCCTCAGCCTCCAGAGTAGCTGAGCCCGCTACAACGCCTGGTTATTTTTAGAGACGGGGTATTGCTCTGACTCAGGCTAGTCTGGAACTGGTAAACTCAGGGAATTCACCTGCCTTGGCCTTTCAAGTGCTGGGATTACAGGTGTGAGCCACTATACCCAACCTGATAATTCCTTTCATTTGCTTACTTTGAATCTCACCTGTGCTTCTTTTTCTAGTCTCTAAAGATACAAACTGAGGGTCTTTAATTTTTAGCCTTTCTTGTTTTCCAATACAGAAGCTTATTGGGTTTTAATTTTAATCAACTTCAATTTTTATCTAAGATTCTAATTTCCTTAATTCAAGGTCCAGAATGTGGTTTTCGTGGTATGTTTCATATGCACTTGTCAGAAGTGTCTATGCCAGTGGTTCTCAACCTTCCTAATGTTGCTACAACAAGGAAAATAATTTTATGGTTGCGGGTCACCACAACATGAGGAACTATATTAAAGGGTCGCGGCAGTAGGAAGGGTGAGAACTACTGGCTTATGTTGTTATTGTTTTGCTGTGTTTTCTCTACACATCATTTAGATTAAGTTGGTTGGTAGAGGGTTCTAGTATCCACTTTTGCTGTTATTTTCACATGTTCAATCAATTATTGACAGATGTTGATCTCCAATAGTAAATGTAGATGTGTTTACTTCTCATTACAGATCTATCAACTTTCCTGTATTTTGAGTCTATATTAAGTGCATAAACATTTAGAAATATTCTCTTATTGAATTGAACATTTTATCATTAATAAATGATCGTTGTTTTTCCTGGTAATATTCTTTTCTGTCTAGTCTACTTAGTCTAATGGTAATATAACCACTTAAAGTATTTTGTATTTAGTGTTACTTTGTCCTGACACTTTCTACTCACTTTTTCTTGTATTTGAAGTGAGCTTTTTCTAGAAATCCTATAGTCGATTCTTGCTTTTTTATTCTATTGGACAATTTTTACCTTTCAATTGGTGTGTTTATTTCATATATATTTTGTATATATGATTGATTATGTTTAAATCTACCATGTTGCTTTTTGCTTTGCCTTAGCCATGCTTTGTTCAGTTTTTCATCTTCTCCTGCATTTAAAAAAAATGAGTATATTTTATGATTCTATTTTATGCCCCTTTCAGACTGATTAACTACATTTTGTTTTATTTTAGTGGGTGTTTTTAGGGTTATAAAATACATCCTTAACTTTCACTAACCTACTTTGAATGGACACAAGGCCACTTCACATGTACTTACCATAAGGATCCAAGTAAATGGCTAACTAGATATACAGAAAATGCAAAAAAGTGTATATTTTCATTGATTCTTCTTAAGAAATAACATGACATACATATATACATATATATTCATTATAATGGCTTTGATTCCAAGTATGATCATGAATTAATATTTATTTTCTTAGGGCCTTACAAGATCTCTAAGATTAGATAAATTATATAAATGTAAAATGTATACACATTTTGACAAAGGAAAAATTGTATTAAAATTGTAACACTTAATATATAGCAATAACAAAAGATGAATACAAGTCAAGTACAAGTCACATTTGACTTCTGTAATTACAAGAGGTGCTCAAAGTATGTACACAATATAATATATAGTACATAGATACCATCTCTTGTAATGTGTATACATGTTTTGGCACCTCCAGTATATGAACTTAAAAAAATCTTCAAGGGAATATATTGTTAAAATGAAATTTTATTCTCTAATTTTTGAAGTTGGTGATTTTTAAAGTAAATAATATGACTTCTAGTAAGATAAGACATATTGGCTGGAGGCAGCAATATGCGTAAGTAAAAACAGCATTTGATAGATGGCCTTTGAAGATAGAGAGACAAGCTTGAAAATTCTAAAATAGTTGTGATATGGCTTTTTCCAAATAAGCTCCTTAAAAGGAAGTAAGTGTCAGTTAGCAAAGCCTTCTTCTGCCTTTTGAGCTTTCTTTTTATCCTGTCTAAAGTGCAGATAAAAAGGCTAAACCTGGGTCTTCATCCTGTCAACATGAAGGAATAGATTAGCCAATCCCAGAGACTTCAGCCTGACATTGTAAAGTGGCCAATCACCATCAGCAGGGAACATCTGCTCCAGATACTCGGTAAGCAAGACAAAGAAACTCTGACGCAGATGAAGCCACTTTTGTTTTTGTTTGCTACCTAGGCGGTCTAATTCATGCTCTAAATGGTATTATAAGGCAAGCTTTTATTGGTCAATCAGAGAATAAGTCTACTCAGGAACTCATATATTAAGAATAAAAAAATAACAATTCTCTCCCAGAAATTCCCTATCCCTAATTATTTGGAGGACTTGAATATAGAGAATTAAAGAAGTAATTTTGAAAACTCAAGGTTGAGAAAATAAGTGGGTGTAATAACATTAACAAAACAGGAAGTATACTTTAAATTCTGAAAGTGTGTCATAAAATGCCAATCTGAAATATTATTTTTAAAATTCAACATAAACAGTAATATTTCTGTTTAAGTGATTATTTGCATTTTGTAAGTTTTGTTTTCATTTTTAAAAGTTGTTAATGTTTCTTAAACTAATCTAGGTAAATTACTGTTTTTTTCCATGAAACACTGAATTTTACACAAATATTTGGTAGTAATACAGGAAGTTTTACAAAAATTAACTATTTTTTTATGGTAAGAGTGCTAAAAAAATGTATTTATTAAATTTTTTCAAAATCTCTTCTCTTGGCCACCTAATGAGGATGATGAATCAATCTCTCCAGATTTTCTCCTTCCTAATGAACACAGTATCTCTACTAAACTGAGCAGATGCTGCCCTTCCTTACTCAACAGACTGCTTTCAGCCAGGTTTAGCTGGACAGCAGCTGTGTAAGAACCATGAAGATTTACCAGCTGGCTCCCCCAGGACAATTCTCTAATGCTTCTCTTTCATTGCACAGAGAGCAAAATACAGAGCATTCTAAAGGATCAGGCCTGGGTGTCCTTCCCTACTCACGTCTTGTAATGCACACTCTCACTCTCGCTCTCTGAGGCCTAGTATTCCTGTCCTGCCTTCACTCTTGTGAGAAAGTGAAAGGCAACATATTCTTATTGCCTTTAGGGCCTGTCACCTGCGGCTGCTGTTTCTGATTCCCCTCACTCTTTAACCAGACTGTTTATTTCCCAGCTCTCTGGCTGCATCAACCAGCCCCCTTTATAAAATTCGGATTAACATGAGGGTACAAATGATTAGGTTACATTGTTTGTGTTTCTAAGGTGAAGTTCAAGTTGTACTTGAGCTCTTGATCAGGGTATGCTGATGTGCCCATTAGGTGTGAGCTTTCCTTTTTTTTTTTTTTTTTTTTTTTGAGACAGAGACAAGCTGTCCCCCTGGGTAGAGTGCAGTGGCATTACAGCTCACAGCAACCTCCAACTCCTGGGCTCAAGTGAGTCTCCTGCCTCCGCCTCCCAAGTAGCTGGGACCACAGGCGCCCGCCACAACTCCCGGCTATTTTTTGGTTGCAGCTGTTGTTGTTTGGCGGGTCCGGGCTGGGGATTCGAACCCGCCACCTCAGGTGTACGTGGCTGGTGCCTTAGCCGGTTGAGCTATAGGCACCGAGCCTGGTGAGAGCTTTCCAGTGTTTCTCCCACCTCTCCCCTTCTTTTTCCCTCCTTCCCACTTGAATATACTTGTGTCTTTCTCTCCTATGGGTATGTAGTTGTTTTTCTATTGGTCAGTCTTATCAGAGGGGCTTTCTTGATGACAACTCATAAATGACATCCTCCCCTCACCTCCAGTATTACCTTCTACAACATGTTTAAAATTTTTTTATTCATATCATTAATTGCAATTTGTAATTGTATGAAAATTCTGTGCCATGAAGGTAGAGTAAATAAATTACATTTATTTTGCTCATCACTCTGTAAGGACTTGCCATGCTGGCTGGAAAAAAGGACTGCTTCCAGCAGTACACTTGTGTGAAATAATTAATGGATTATTATATTTGTGGAATATTGCTAGTAACTACTTGTACAAATAAATAGATGTCATAAGTTTATATCCATTTTAGTAAACAATTTTATATCATTTCTTTCTTACACGTAGAACTACTGCCTTGCAATGAATGATAAATTTAAAAATTTTATTTTTCATAAATGTAGCATATATTATAAAAACAATGAAATAATAATGGGGTATATTGAGAACATTATCTTTTAGTCTCTATTGTCATGTAGACAATGATGTCTTATTTACTTAGCAATTTTGGTCAATGATGATACATTTGCATCAACTTTAGAAGTCATTTGGAAATATTGTCATTGTTTTTTAAGAAAAAAAGAATATGCTACAAACACCCCAAAATATTAAAATTATTATTTGTATTTTCAGAGAAATAATTAACCGTGGGAGAAAACTCATGGTTTTTTTTGCTGACATTAAGACAAATTATCAAGAGGTAATAATGCTTAAAGCAATGCTTAATTGTTTTAATATAATTGGTTCAAATTTTATAGCTGTGAGGAACAAAATGTGTCTTAGGATTTGACATTTATTTTATATGTATTTGGTTATTAAAACCCAAGACAATGTTTCATTTTCATGACTATCACACCCAACTAAACTTTATTACTTGTTTTGCCATGTCTGTGTCTACAGCAGTATCTCCCAACATTCTCAGCCTCCTGTATATGGTTGAGATAATACATCGGGTGTTGTTTTCCTCCCATTGCTTGTCACACATGAGGACAGTCACCCTTCTCCCAAAACTATAAGATAAATCCCTCATTTATCAATTTCGCTGTTCTCTTAACAGTCCAAGCAAAAATTGTCATTATGTTTGACATCTGTTTTAAGCTTCTGCATCAGAGGAATCTGGCCGATTGTTCTATCAAACACTGCTGTCAAATGTGCATTTGTTGAATCCCGGTTTGTTTAGGACACTGGGTCATGAGGCCCCTACATAAAGGGCATATTGTTTCTAAAGAGTTCATGGTCATGGTTGAATACAAAGAAAAAGAGAACAAAAAATTTCATTAGACTCAATTATCTATGGTGAGCTCCATGAAGGTGTGTTACAGCAACTCCCACAAGGCTCCTCATTCCACAGCATCCTTAGTCAACACCACGGCTGGTGTCATGCCCAAGAGGCTGATGTGCACCCAGTGCCTGCATATGTCACGTTCCCTCTTAGATAACAGTTCAAAACAGAACTCTGGAATCCCCCCTCTCTCCGGGGTGATACGTTTGTACCCTAGTCTTTCCCATCTTAGTTGCTCAAGCAAACTCCTAGCTAATGTTCTCTTTGCTTCTTTCCATCTTTCCCATATCTGATACTTGAGCTCTGTTTCTAAAAAACACACCAACTTAATACCCATTTTCCTTTGCCACCAGCTCAAGTCTTTTCCATCCACATCCTCTTTAAGCCATCATTATCTCCCTATAGAATTCATGCAACGTCTTCTGAAGTCTCACTGTAAGAATAACAAATGACCTTTTAAATACAATTCCCAGGTCTATCATTGGTCTGTTTAAAAGTCTCATAAGACTGTACCCTATAGTTATAAATAAATCTAAGTTCTGACCACAAACTTTAGACCCTCTCTACACATGCTGCCCACTTCTTCCTTCTATGACCTTATCACAGAGTAGTGACCTAAAACTCATCCACCTACTCTATTACTGCCACATTATTTCTCCTGCACTCCCTTGAGCTGCCATCTTCATCCACGTCTAAGGGCAAGGCATTTGCTGGTCTTTCTTTTTCCACATATCATGTCATGGCTGCCTCATTCTCCTCGCTCAGCTCAACGTCATCACCTATTCAGAGAGAATTTCCCCGAGTACCCTTTGTAAGACAGTACCCCAGTGCCAACACATTCCTATCACAGTAATTTCCTTTAATTTATAACACATCAATTTCTAAAATAATCTTATTTTAGTTTATTTCTTACAATAAATATTTTAGTTTAAAATAATTTTAGATTCATAATAAAGTTGCAAAACTAATTGAGAACTCTCCCTTATACAACCCCTGTCCATCTTCTACAAATGTGAACATACTATAAAACCATGACATAGTTCTCAAAACTAAGAAATTGACCTTAGGATTGTACTCTCAGATAAACTGAAGACGCTATTCAGATTCTGCCGGTTTTCTTCTGCCGTCCTTCTCCGTTCCAGTAGCCAAGTCACAACACCACATTGCATGATTCATCATGTTTTTCTTCAATCTGTGACAGGTTTTTCACTCTTTCCTGGTTTTTCATAATTTTGAAACTATTGAAGAGTATTATTCCAGTATTTTGTAGACTGTTCTTTAATTTAGGTTTATATAAACTGTCTCCTGGTTAGGCTGGAGTTATGGCATTTGGGTAATAATGTCACAAAAGAATAATGTCCTTCTTATTGTATGTTATCTAGAGATACATCATGTCAACATGCATTATCACTAGTAATGTTAGCTTTGATCACTTCCTTAATGCAATGTCTACCTGAGTTGTCCAAAGTAAAATCACTATGACTTTTTCCCTTTCCATTCACTATAATTTTCAAGCATATCATTAAGTGAAGTCCATAATTAAAACAATGGGACTTATGCTTTATTTTCTTGGGTTAGTAAGTACTACTTTAATACTTTACATTTTATTTTATATTTTTTATAGATAATAAATATTGTCTATAATTCTTCAGGGAAGCATTGTCTCTTTGCCTCTATTTTCTTTTCTTTCTCTTTCTTTCTTTCTTTTTTTCTTTCTTTCTTTCCCTTTCTTTCTATCTTTCTTTCCTTTTTTGAGACAGAGTCTCACTAGAGAGCTGTAACATCACAGCTCACAGCAACCTCAAACTCTTGGGCTTAACCAATTCTCTTGCCTCAGCCTCCCAAGTAGCTGGGACTATAGGCACCCACCTCAACTCCTGGCTATTTTTGTTGTTGTTGTTGCAGCTGTCATTGCTGTTTAGCTGGCCCAGGCCAGGTTCGAACCTGCCAGCCTCAGTGTATGTGGCTGGTGCCCTACCTACTGAGCTACAATCATTGCCTTATTTATTTATTTTTATTTTCATAATATATATTTCTTTATTTTTTATTAAATCATAACTTTGTACACTGATGCATTAATGGGGTTCAGTGTTCTGCTTTGATATACAATGTGAAATGCTTACATCAAACTAAGTAACACATCCATCACAATTGTACTCATTTCTTAATAGTTTTGAAATGTACCATTGCATCATGCACATTAGGTGAGGCCTTCCCAAAACCCTCCCTCCTCCCATATCCCCCCACTTCCCTCCGCTCTCTCTCCTCTTCTCTTCTACTTTCTGGACTATAGTTATGTTTTGCCATTCATATGAATGTATAGGTGATTATATATTGATTTCATAGTAGTACTGAGTACATTGGATACTTTTTTTCCCCACTCTTGAGATACTTTACTAAGAAGAGTATGTTCCAGCTCCATCCAGGTAAACATAAAGGATGCGAAGTCCACATTCTTTTATGGCTGTATAGTATTCCATTGTGTACATATACCACAATTTGTTAATCCATTCGTGGGTGAATGGGCACTTGGGCTGTTCCCATGTCTTGGCTATTATGAATTGGGCTGCAACAAACATTCTGGTGCAAATGTCTTTGTTGTAAAATAATTTTTGATCATCTGGGCAAATGCCTAGTGGAGGAATTACAAGATCAAATGGTAGGTCTACTTTTAGTTCCTTGAGTGTATACCAAACTTTTTTCCTAAAAAGTCGTATAAGCTTGCATTCCTACCAGCAGTGTAGAAATCTTCCCTTCTCTCTGCATCTATGCCAGCATCTGTAGTTTTAGGATTTTTGTGATGTGGGCTAATCTTATTGGAGTTAGATGATATCTCAAAGTGGTTTTGATTTGCATTTCTCTGATGATTAAGGATGATGAGCATTTTTTCATGTGTTTGTAGGCCATGCACCTGCCTTCATCAAAGAAGTTGCCCTATTTACTTAATTTTCTAATAATGAACTTATACACTAGTGACTAGTGGATGTTTATTTTATTCTTTGAGTTATATCCACTTTAGTTGCATATGGTCCAAGACATCCCAGTCAAATGTAAGTTTCACAGGGGCAGAGAATCTCATTTGCCTTGCTCATCACTGTAATCCCAAGGCCTAAAATAATTCTGGACACATTTACATACTCAATAAGTGTTGGTTAATAAAAGATTAAATAATATGAATACATATTTTCATGATAATTTTTACTCACCATTCTTCATCCCTTAATTAAAGGATGAAAGGGTTTGAACAACAAAAGAATTTTTAATACATACATTATGTTCAGTGAGGCTTTTAAGGTCTTGGTATAGAATTCTAAACAAATCTGACCAATTTAAGCCAGAAATTTAGCTTCAATCTAGCAATAAAGGTAAACCAAGTCTCTTACTGAGATTTGCATTAGCTTAATACAACATATGCAGACGACAGTACAAACACACGAAAACACAGTTCCATAATTAGCAGTTCACGTGCATTATTGTTGTTT
The DNA here is from genome assembly GCA_963575145.1 of Galago senegalensis. Taxonomy (NCBI): domain Eukaryota; kingdom Metazoa; phylum Chordata; class Mammalia; order Primates; family Galagidae; genus Galago; species Galago senegalensis. Next base: position 23,195 of record CAUYTI010156096.1, on the reverse strand, counting down.
TCTTACCTTCTGCACAATAACCCATGCATCCTTGAGTAGGCTGTAGTAAGTACACAAAAAATTTCCCGCAATTTCTCACAGACACCGGAATTTGAAAGAGACAACAGTCCTTTGTAGTGCTGAGCAAAAACTGCCATGTGGCACAAGCTGTCAGATGCTTGATCTCCCCAGGAGGCGGCAGAGTTTCTGAATCCCTCAGAGATAGCCAGATGGGGGCCTGAGTTCCACAGCGGTTCATCTTTTGCATCAGAGAAAACAAAGTTTGAATATCCAATGTATTTTCATACATGGTAGATATATGTGTATCAATGTGGCATTTCCTTCTAAGGAGCATTTAAAACATTAAATTATCAATCATTTACAAAATCAATTCTGAATTGCACTATACCAGAAAATGAAGTTGTAAGGAATGCTACATTTAAATAGTCTGCCAGACTCCCCATTATTAACATGTTATATTCAATGTAAATACCTTTTTCCACTTGTTACAATGGTATTGTAGACAAGAAAAATTCAATCTTAGATAATTTACTGAAACAGATGACACTTCCTAAGACAAGTCAATCTGACATCAACATAGAATATAAAGACAAACTAATCTTGAAATTGCTAGAAAGAGTAAGTATGTGAAGTTAATTCATAGTTCAGGAGGCAACAAAAATCATGCTAAGGATAGTAAAATTATCAACAGAAATTCAAGGAATAGCTAGATAAGGAATGCAAGCTAGCTGAGGAATACCAAAACAAAACAAAAGAAGAAAAATCCATGCCTATCATTTTATTCATCTTTAGCTTATTCTTTGAGTTATTTTTAAAGACAATGTATGTCTGTCCATCAAAACTTCCTGAGTGAAGGAAGCCACAAGGGCAAGTTCATTAAACAAGACATTGCCATGAGAAGATCATATCTTGTGGTCAAGAATGCAAACTGTGAAAAGACAAGTGGCAGAAAAATTGATCTGGTGTGATTTCATGTGTAAAAGTTAAAAAATAGATAAAATTAAACACAGTGTGTTTAGACGACACATGATGTGTACCTACAACTATCAAGGAAAACAAGGTATGGTGGCTGCACAAACTGTGAGTCTGAGGAGGAAATTTTGGTGGGATGAGCCACAAGCTTCTATCTCCAGGTCTCCAGCCTGGGACAAATTGTAGGTTTGAGGAAGTTTTGATGGGATGAGCCACATGCCTCCATCTCCAGATCCCCAGCATGTAAGCCCTGGAGAATGACTACCTGCGTTCAAAACTTAGCTTTTTGACCAGCTAGTTGGTTGACTGTATGAGAATTATGCATGTTTTTTGACTGTTTGATGAAAATGATGACAGATTTTATCCTAGACTTATAAAAATTATATACAATATTGTAGGAAAAGTCACTTGGGGACTACAGGGAACATAACTCTTACCATTATTATTAGACTAGGTAGTGTGGGAATAATTCTTTGGATTAACTCATTCTGATACAAAATTATAACAATATTTCAGCATACGAATAAATGTGGTTGTAGAAAGATTCAAAATTTGTATTTAAAAATATAAGGACAAGGACATGTCATTCTTAGGAAGTTGAAATACCTCAACACATTTAGTTGGCATTTCAGCAGGTCTATCCAAGATGAGAAATCGATACCATCCAGGGGAGAGGGAGTGGTCGCATATCAACTCTTGAACAGCTGACTGCTGGAGGTGCAGTGAGTCAACATGGACACTTCTATATGGACTCCGAAGAAACCTGTGTCCTCCAGGAAAGCACTCCTGAGCTAGGAAAGAAAGAGGTGTTTTTATACAAAGTGCTTTGTTCATTGACATAGTTCACTACTCAATAGAAATTGATTGCAAAAAAAGGAAAATAAAGCAAATATTTGGCACATAAGGACCATCTGAAATGTCAGAGTCTCTTAGTAAATCAAAGATGACTTAATTTGCACTTATACACACAAGAACAAATCAACAAAATCATTTGAATGTGTTTTTGAGGTACATAGTACATAAGATGAGCAACTTTTTTCATTTAATTTTTTTAAATTTAGTTTCTTGTGTTTTCTGACCTCCTCATGTCATAGGCCCTACAAGGATTCCCCTTAGGCCTGGGCCTCCGGGTTTGAATACCATGATTAACCTTCCATGACTAAGATTCCTATCAAGTAGCCACAGTAATGTACCTCTGCCAGATCCTGGAATGCAAGGAACTGAACTAATCTTTGAATGTCCATCTTCTTTTCATAAGGTCCCCTCATTCTGCAGCTTTGTGTATTCTTGGTGCAGGAAAGAAGGAAACATTTTAAAACTTTCCTTCCTTGTTTGCTTACTCCTCCCTCCCTCCCTTGATCTCTCCTGCTCTTCCTCCCTTCCTTTAGCAAAGATAGGGAAAAGATAGGGTGGAGGCAAGCAGGTCTGAAGACTGGAACTGGACAGACGACTGGAAAAGGAAGCGTTTACCATCCTGTCTTTTCTTTCCTTTTTCTTTTTCATTTTTTGTTTTCTTCCTTTTTATTTTTTATTGTGGGGGAACTTTTCTTATGAACAGTCATTTGCCTGTGAGATACTTTTTCTGTCAAATCCACAGATACAGAACACAAAGCTCCTTTTTTTAGCATTAAAAAAAGAGAGAAGATTAAGCAGTAAAAACAGAAATATCCTAGAAATTCAACTCCTACTTGGGATTGAGGTACCTCTATTCTCAAGTTACTTAAATAATGAGCATTACCAGGAACTGTCCTTATTTGAGTACTAAGAAATCCGGTTGACACACTAGGTAGAAAATCTCCAAATACTATATATTATATGTATGGAAGGAAAACTCTGTAATAAAGGCACTATCTATAAAATAGAAATATGAAAGAAACAATTCAATTATTACTAAAGTACTTCACTGTGAAAAACCTTACCTAACTTATCTTTAAAAACTCTCAAAGATACACTACACAGTTTTAAATTACAGAAGTATTTTTTAAGCAAAAACAATTCCTCAAATTAATAAGGAGTACATAAATTAGAGATACTAATTTACAAGTGAACCTCACAAGTATAGTTTGTAAAATTTTTCATTAGAATTATGTTGCTTGTTGTAGAAATTAAACTTTATAAAAGGTATGGTATTTTTATAATGAGATCTTTTCAAATAACTTTCTTCTAGTAAAAGATTTTAGGAATGATCACAAAACACTTCTCTTCTTTTTAATCTCTAGATCTGACATAGTTGTAAATTCCCCAAGAAGAATTTCACCCAAAAGTCTCCGATGACTTTGGTAATCACAATCTTTTCATACCAAATAAATATTTCATCAAATGTGTGCAGACATAAGTCAGATGATGTGTTACAATTACATATATAAATAAGTATGTCACGTACAGTTAGAAACTAAGAAAAATGTTTTTAAAGAGATGACTAATGCGATTTGCATAAATCATAAAATGTCTTCTCTGATCTCGTCTCTGCAATAGAATTTTGTTTTGGGGAAAAAAATCAGTAACTCTGCCTTTATTTTGTGTAATGTTTCTCCTTCCTAAGTCCCTCTGTAGTTCTCACATTTCCCCTGATTTTCCTGCTTTAAACAATTGTTTTCTAATCCAAAGCTGAAACCGTAGTGTGTTAGAATTCACTCTGTGACATCAACAGCACTAGACAACTGTGTAATATTTAAACAGAAATTTAGTTTTATTTATATTTATTTCATAGGATAATTCTTAATTCATACACATACTTTGTATCTGTTATTTCATAATTTATTCCTAAAAAATCTACTTATCTCTTTTAGAATGTTCACGGTCTGTGCAGAAAATTCAAAAAATGTATAAGCAATAAATAAGCTACACTACAAAACTTTCATTCCAACCTTAGCTCTAGGATGTTATGATATAGTTAACCATGTGAGAATTATAATGGTCTGGGCTCCCACTTGGGAAATTGGGGGCTCAGCGCCTCTAACACTAAAAGGAGAGCTCCACAAGCCTATCTGACTCATCAGTCAAGTTCCTGGATGACATGCAGGGCTTTCGAGCACACCAACAATATAACTTTTCCCCTCAAAACAAAAGTACATATAAAGTATACACTAAAATTTACATTTCTCTTTATTCTGTCTTTTTCCTGACATGATTTAAGGAAGCCAGATAATAGAATTTGCAACACGTGGATTTCAAATGCCTTAGGAGAATATGTCAAGTTACAAATAATAGATATATAGTGAAGAATATGCACGTGGTCTCTTGGTTTTGTTTATAGATATAATATAACCTATATAAGATTGTTTCTGCTAAGATACAATAGTGAAGACTTGAATTCTTTAAAATTCAGGATTGATGGGCAAACAGTACATTAAGAAACTAAATAAATCATTTTATGTTTAAGAGTTGAGCATGCGTAACACCTGATGACAGGCAATTCATAATAACTGAGTTTGTAATTGTCAAACCTTCTTATATTGATCTGTGGGAATTACAAAATGACAAAATCTTGTAATTCCCCCAAAGATTTGGGATAAGACAAACTACTTTTCAGCTCCAACTTCAGTGAGAAATTAAAAGTTAGTAATTTAGTTTCTGACACAACAAAATCTTGGGTTCTCCATCAAAACAAAAGTTTTAAAAGTAGGGGCAAAACGGAAAGTAATCAGCTTACTATATCAGGTCACTTTGTCCTCCTCTAAGTATTCAGGGACAAACTGGGTACCTCTTGAAGAGAATACAGTTAGATTGAAAGTTAAAGAATGGAAAATACGTATTATATCATGCATGTGGCAACCAAATGAACATTGGAGTGGCTATATTGTCAGGCAAAAAAAGACCTCAAAACAAAAAAATCTTACTAGAAATAAGGAGGAACATTTTATAATGAAAAAAGGGTCAATCTATGAGGAAAATTAATAATTATAAGCATTAATAAACCCACTAACAGAATGCCAAAATATATTGTAAAGCAATATCTGAGAGAAACTAAGTGGGAAACCATATATTTTAATAGTAATGGTTGGGAATTTCAATACCTTTATTACAAATGAATAGAAAATATAGGCAGAATATCAACAAGAAAAGAAAGACTAGAACAAGCACTATAAATCATCTTGACCTAGAAGACATGAATAGAACACTATTCTTAACAACTGCAAAATACAAATTCTCTCCAAGTACACACAGAACATTCTTTAGGATAGACCATAAGCAAGAGACCATCAAACAAGCCTCAATACATTTAAAAAGAAAATCAGACATGGTGGCACATACCTGTAGTCCCATTTACTTCAGAAGCTGAGGTATCAAGATCACTTGAGCCCTGGAGTTCAAATCCAACATGAGCAATATCAGGAGATGCTGTCTCTAAAAGTAAAATTAAAAAAAATTTTAAAGATGCAATTCATGCAAAGTATGTTCCCTGACGATAATGGGATGAACTTAGAAATCAAAAACAGAATGAAATATTTGAAACATAATTAAACAACCTACATAATCACTAAGTAAAAGAAGAAATGAAAGGGAAATTAGAAAATACATGTATAAAAATTAAAAATGAAGATACATATCAACATACCAAAATTATAGGGTGCTGCTAAAGTAGTATTTAAAAGGAAATGCTTATATTAAAAATGAAAAAACAAATCTCAACGTAACAAGGTAACTTTGTACCTTAAGACACTGGAAAAATAAGAGCATACTACATCTAAAGGAAGTAAAAGAAAGAAAATTTTAAAGATTGGAAAGGAAATTAATGAAAGTGAGAATAGGAAATCAACAGAGAAAAATCAATGACACCAAAAGATGGTTCTTTGAAAGGGTCAGCAAAATTGACAGATATCTAAATCAATTTACTAAGAAATGAAGAGGAGACTCAAATTACTAGAATCAGAAATGAAACAGGGGACACTGCTGCAGACCCTATAAAGGAATACTATAACTGTTGCATCGTAATAATTAGATAACTTAGATAAGATTCACAAATTCTTAAAAAGACACACACTTCGGGTAGTACCTGTGGCTCAGTGAGTAGGGTGTCAGGCCCATATACCAAGGGTGGTGAGTTCAAACCCAGCCCTGGCCAAACTGCAATAACAACAATAACAATAAAAAAGACACACACTTCAAAACTGACTCAGAAAAAAAATAAATCCAAATAGATTTACAAAAAATGAGAAGATCAAATCAGTCATCAAAAGATCACCTACAAAAAAAAGGCCAGGCCCAGTGGGTATCAACGATTATAAAGACCCTTTTAAGAATTAATGCCAATTCTTCTTAAACACTTCCAAAAATATGAAAAGAAAGAACACTTAGCAGCTTTTTCTATTACAGCCCATTATTGTGGTTACCCTGACACTAAATCTAGAAAAATACATTATAAGAAAAGAAGACTATAAACTAATATATCTTTTGAATATAGATACAAAAACCTTCAGCAATATACTAGCAAAGCAAATCCAGAAACACAGAAAAAGAATTACAAATTATGTACAAGTGGGATTTATCCCAGGAAAACAAGGTTGCTTCAATAACCATAAATGAATTATTATAATATGCCATATCTGCAGAACACAAATCAAAATACACATATTCATCTCAATAGACGGAAAAGACATTTGAAAAAATTCAACAAATTTTCATGATATATGAAATACTCAAAAACTAGGAATAGAAGAAAATTTCTTCACCTTAATAAAGGGCATCTATAAGTCCATAGCTTACACCTTACTTGAAGAAGAAAGGCTGTGTACTTTTCCATAAGGTTAGGAACACAACAAGGGTGTCTACTCTCACACTCCAAGTTAGCATTATTCTTTAGATTCTAGCCATGGCAATTAAATAAAAGATACTGGGGTTGGAAAGGAAGAAGTAAAACTACCTCAATTCACAGATGATCTGTTCTTAAATATAAAATATTCTAAGGAATCCACAAAAAACTACAGTACAATCATCCTTTGAGGTCCGTGGGGGATTGGTTCCAGACCCCAAAACCCACACACCCCCATATAGAAAATTGGCTCTCTTGATATTTGAGCTTTCCATCCCACAAATATTGTACATTTGATCTATGTTTGTTTGCAAATATGGACAACTTTCTGATATGGAGGCCCAAATGTATTTACTAAAAAAAAAAAAAAATGCAAGTATTAGTGGATCCATGCTTTCAGACCTCCATGTCCAATGGTCAGTTGTATTAGAACTAATAAATGAGTTCACTAACATTCTTACACATTGCAGCAAGTAGGCTGAAAATGATTTTTTAAATTCCATTTACAATTACTTCAAATAAACAAAATATTTAGGAATAAATTTAACAAAAGAAGTATAAAACATTCAACATCAGCAAACATTGCTAAAAGAAATTAAAGATCTAGGTAAATGGAACTCTATTCATGTTCAAAGATAGGAAGACTTAATATTGTTAGGATGACAATATTCTCCAAATTAATCTTCACATTCATGACGATCCCTCTCAAAATATCAGTTGATTCATTTGTAAAACCTGACAAACTAATTCTAAAATTCACAGAGAATTTCAAGGGACTCATAATAGCTAAAACACTATTGAAAAAGAACAAAGTAGAACTCATATTTTCCTGTTTCAAAATTTACTACAAAGCAACAGTGGTCAAGAAAATGTGGTACTTGGCTCAATGCCTGTAGCTCAGCCGCTAGGGAGCCAGCCACATACACCAGAGTTGCCTGGTTTGAATCCAGCCTGGGCCTGCCAAACAACAATGACAACTGCAACCAAAAATAGCCAGGCATTGTGGGGGGGCACCTGTAGTCCCAGCTACCCGGGAGGCCGAGGCAAAAGAATTGCTTAAGCCCAAGAGTTAGAGGTTGCTGTGAGCTGATGACACAGCACTCTACCCACGAGAACATAGAATAAATTGTACATGTATAAATTGTACAATTCCATTTATATAATTTAGCCATAATAGGCAAATCCAAAGAGACAGCACTCTACCCAGGAGAACATAGTGAGACTCTGTCTCAAAACATAGACATAAAATTATACATGTACACATGTATAACATAGTGAGACTTAGTCTCAAAAAAAAATAAGGAAAAAAAAGAAAATGTGGTACTGGCATAAGGACAGACATATAGGTCAATGAATAGAATCAAGAGTCCAGAAATAAACCCATGTATCTATGGTCAATTGATTTTTTTGACAAAGGTTCCAAAAAGTGTTCCTTGGGCAAAGGGTAGTCTTTTCACCAAATGTGTTGGAAAATATGGATATCCACGTGCCAAAGAATGAAGTAAGACCCCTATACTATACACAAAAATTAGTTCAAAATCAATTGAAGACCAAAATATAAGATATAAAACTCATAGAAAAAAATATTGGGCTAAATCTACATGACTTTAGATTTAGCAATGGATTCCAAGATAAGACAACAAAAGCATAAGCAACAAAAGAATAGAAAAATTGGACTCATCAAAATTAAAAAGTTCTGTGCTTCAAAAGATACTAGGAAGTGAAAAGACAGCCCACAGAGTGGGAGGAAATAATTGAAAATGACACAGCCAGTAAGAAAATTCTATCTTAACTACACAAATAATTCATACAACTCAGCAAGAGAAAGGTCACAGGACAATTTAAAATGGCAAAGGACCCAAGTAGATATTTCTCCAAAGACATATATAAATGTCCAACAAGCACATCAAAAAAAATGCTTTTGAGAACATTAGCCACTAGGAAAATAAAAATCAAACTACAATGAGATGTGACTTCACAACTACTAGGATGGCGAGAATGAAAATATCAGATGCATTTTGTCAAATACCAGTGTTGATAGGAACATGAGAATTTGGAAACTTCATGCATTGCTGTAGGAATACAGAACAGCATAGTCACTCTGGAAAACATCCAGCTACTCCTCAAACAGCCATAGCTACCTTATGCAATCATTCCACTCCTAGGTATATATCTAACAGAAATGAAAAGATATATCCAAGTGAAAACTTGTACCTGGGTGTTTATAGCTCTTTATAATAGCCAAACGGTATGAACAACACAAATATTCATTAACTGACAAATGTACATACCAAATGTGGTATATCCTTACCATGGAATATTATTCCACTCTAAAAAGAAATGAAGTACTGATACAGGCTACAAGAGAGGTGAACGTTGAAAATATTATGCTAGGTGAAAGAAGCCAGACACAAAATTATGGTACAATTCCATTTATATAAATTAGCCATAAGAGGCAAATCCAAAGAGACAGTGCAGGTTAGTAACTGCTTATGCCTAGGAAGGCAGGGAGGATGATAGAGGGTGTGGGGGATGACAGCTAAAAGTGCAGCTTTCCTTTCTGAATTGATTAAAAATGTTCTAAAATGTATAGTAGTGATGATTGCACATACTTGTAAATATACAAAAAAACCCACAAAGTTGCACATTTTAATTGATTTGTATGGTACATGAAGTGTATCTTAGAAGAAAAGTCTTTAGAAGAAAATTCTCAATAAATATAATTTCCATTCACCTCTTTTAGTTCTACTCTATTAAAAATAAGTAAGTGATCACCTTTAACATGAACTTGAAACCTGATTAATGGATAGTATTTGCCTTTAGTGGAAAGATTACAAAGCTATTATCTAGAGTCAAAAAACAATTAGATGATCCACGGTGAACATGAAAGCATCTTCCCTTACAAATAGTTGTCTTTTTTCCTGTAAATATTTGTTCTAACACTAATAAACAAATATGTAATATGTTATTACAGGTATTTTTTGTCCATCATAAAGAAGAAGGCACAGATAAACAATGCCTTCTCAATGTGTATCATTTCAGGAAATAATTGATAAGTTGAGTTTTAATACCCTTTTAAAAAATTTTATATGAGAGACTGCTCATCCTTTCTTTTGGCAGAGCAAACTTACACTAGTTAAATGGATTCAGATCAACAAGACAGCAAAAAAACAAAACTATATTCTGAACTGTTATGAACATTGTACATAATTTTTTTCAAGCTTCAGATAGTTGTACACGAATCCAATTTATTCCTGAAAAACATACGGAAACTTGCAACACGTACAAAAACAAATGTGCTTTCATTTAATATTCCTATCTGCGGGTGGCGTCTGTGGCTCAAAGGAGTAGGGCGCCGGCCCCATATGCCAAAGGTGGTGGGTTCAAACCCAGCCCCAGCCAAAAACTGCAAAAAAAAAAAAAATCCTATCTGTAAGAACACAGAAACAAGCAGGAAGGGCCAATGAACGTTGTTTTGTTAACTTCATTGTATTTTAAACAAAGTTTTCTTTGACGTGGATTAGAGCAGTGGGAGGGATAGTTCTCTCCATAGAGACCACTTTCGCAGTAGCAAAGCTAATTCTAACAAATATACACAAATATAATACAACACACAAAACTTAGGGATTTATTATAGGGATAAAATGTTCACAATTAATTATTTCCGGGGCTGCAGGAGGAAGCAGAAATTGTAGGATTTGGAGTTATCTTTTCTGATAATTCAGATCCACCTGCTGGGATACCTGGCAGATGCAGTGAAATAGGACCTTAGAGAGTAACTGTATCAGTAGAAAACAATTAAGAACAGAACCGAGGGTCCGCCTGCGCACCCAACTGGAGAGCACCCAGCTGCAGAGTGACAGCTTCAGAGACAGCAGCCGGACAGAGCAGAGGAGGGTGAGAAGCAAACACGAGATGTGGCCATGAGGACGCACAGGGACACTCCGCGCGTCATCCGGAAAGTCAGTCTCCCTACCGGCCAGGGGGCGCCCCGCGCCCGCGCCCGCCAGCCCTACCTCGCCGACCTTCCCCGGGCGCCAGGAGCATCAGCGCGGTCACCAGCGCCCAGGCTCCGACCGGCATCGCCGCTCCGGGAGGCGGGAAGGAAGGCGTCCAAGAGCCTAGCCGCAGGTGCCGGGAGGATGGGGCCACTGCAGCCCCTCAGCCCTTCTGTGAATTTTCTGAGTCTGGTCCTGGAGGCTTCAGCGAAGCTGCACGTCCTCCCCTGGGGCGCAGCCAGGTTTCTCCGCAGATGGTGACCAGAGCCTTCGCTCTGCGGCTCGGCGACTCCTCCCTCCCAACTTTAAGGGCCACGCCCTTCTACCTGTCCTGGGAGACCGCCCTGCGCCGGGCCTGTCCTCTCGCTGGCTACCGCGCGTAGGATGTCACCCTGCAGTCAACACAGCCAGGGCCAGGCTCCCGAGAGGCAGTCTGGCGCGCAGCGTCTTATTGCCTAACATGTGCTTTACAAAAACTTGGTAATCCTAGAAAATGCTCAGCTGGGCCGTCTGTAAAAGAAGCCTTGCGATGTTCTGCTGTCAGGGGCCCCCTGACAGTAATTGCAACTGGATGTCTAACCGCATAATCTGGATGCCAGTCTGATCTAAAAGTTGAACGTGCTTCTCACAATGTGCTCTTGCTTGTGATCCCAGCACACTCTGAGTTGTCCGGGGGTGACCCAGTGACCCAGGATCCTTCAGCACGTGACTGTCACAGGACTCTCAGGGTTGCCCTGGCTGGAGATGGTTTCCAATTCGTGGAGTTGTCTTCAGAGGTGTGGTTGCCTCTGAAGAGGGAGAGGGTCCTTTTTCCAACTGATTCTAAGCCTTTTCATGTATGGAAATGAACTCACTCTCTTAGTTTTTCTCTGGCCATCTCAGTCCTTGAGTCTGGATCCTTCACCTGAGACTTGACTCTCACAGAGCCTTTACCTGAGGAGGAAGGAGCCACCGGACATCAGCCTGACAGTCTGAGGGTCCTAGAGGCAGCAGAGTTTAGACAACAGTTCCACCTACAGGTTTGGAGGATCAAAGTTGGGCTGGGCATGGTGGTGAAGACAGGTGGTGTGCCAAAGCATAAAAAAGTTATTTTTAAAATTGTTTATAATTCTTTTTTAAAATGAAAGGAAAATTACTATTTTAAAGTTTAAAACTTATCTCCAAAAGCAAAAAAGAAAAAACTCATCTTGGAAAATAATTTCTTTTTGTATAGGCAATACCTGTGTATAGCCCCTTTTATAGGCAGAATGGGTGCCCGGTTTTCTAGGATAAAAACAAAATATAATTTTTTGGTGAGGGGCAGGCAGATAATTTTTATCATAACAATCTTATCGTGGAAAGACAATTTAACGTGGGCAGGAGGAAAACCCAAAGACTTCTTAATGTACAGTATGTCTTTTGTTTCAACATATAAAGTCCTAGTAAAAACTGAGACAAAGAAATAAATATCAACAATCTCAGTCTATTTCTGAAATCACCAGAAATAAATTAATATTTATGATCAGGATCAAATAATAGCAGGCCTTTTGTGAATTTGCAGAGCAGTATCTGTACAAATGTAATAAACTTTTATGCTTTCTTAGAGGACAATATCATTTACCTGACTGTCATAAAACATACAATTTAAAATATTGTGGACCTTACTTTTTTCTTCGGATTTTGATTCACGAATACGGGTTTATTACTTTACAAAAGATCTGCACCAGTACCCACTTACATAACTCACTTATATTTTCTTCCATATAAGTAAGTTAAAATGGAAAAAACTAAAAGCAACTTAAGAATTTTTTTCAGGTGTCCCTGGCTTGGATCTGCAAGAACATACTGCCTAATTATTAGTTATAGAACTGAATAAGAAACAAAAGGCCTATGAAACCTACTTATATTTACTCACACTTTGTTATGAATGATAGAACACAACGATAGCCCAGGATGAAGGAGAGAAATGGAGTGGGAAGGGAGGGAAAAGGGGAGGTGTGATAGGGGGAGGGTAAAAGGCGGGACCATAGGCAGCTCCCTATGGAGCATATTGCAAGGGAACATGTCAAATCTGTCAAATGTAGAACATAAATGTCTTAACACAATAATCAAGTAAATGAGGCGAAAGCTATGTTGATTGGTTTGATGTAACCACATCAGATTGTATAAAAAAAAATCAACACATTGTACCCCACATGTGCATAAATGTATTCATGATCTATGTGTATTTGACTTAATAAAAAATAAACAAAAATTTTAAAAAAGAAACAAAAGGCCAAGAAAATGGCATTTAACACATATCTTGTGACACTAACCAAAGATTGGTGTAAGATTTCATTTTTTCTTTTGCATTTTTTGTTTTCAAAAAGAAGAAAAAATAATGGGTGAGTGGTACCTTATTATAGATACTGATGGTACTTGTAAGATGCAGTAAATATCACTGAGAAAAAAACAATAAGAATGTCTGAGGGAAGATTTCATTTAAGCTACTGTGCTTACTAGCTCTTGACTTTCTGCACAGTAGCTTAAATAAAAAGAGCAACCTGTCGGCAGAAAATTTCAAATGATTTTCTGAGAAAAGGAAATAACTCAGCCCTTGTCAGGTTCATTTACTAAATGATGATAGACTTTGAGTGAAAAGAAAATTCAGAGGGAAGAAAGACACAATGATTAAATGCATAAACCCTGGGTTAGGGACACCTGGACCTGCTACTTTATTACTGGGGCTGTATAACCTTGAACACCACACTCCACTCCTTTTCATTTTTCTGTACAACGGAAATGTTGATGATAATATTTACCCACAGTTTAAGAACTAAAAGTATGTGTAATCCTGTGGAGAGGGGCAGAAAAGGGAGCTTAGAGAGAAAGCACTCAGAATAATGTCTGGTCCTGAGTAGCTATTATGAATGAAGATAGTAGTTTACGGTTCCTAAAATAAGAGTGAGACTCTATGTAATTATGTGTTTTATTATATCTTGTTATATAAAGGTACACTGTTACTGTATCACAGTGTGCTGCACAAGTTAGAGTAATCTTACTGAAAATGACATATTTATGCCAATTCCTCATCCTATGTGTGTTTTACGAAATAAATGAGTTCTGGCTCCCTCTTGCCCAGAAATGTAAAATTTATAAGATTGCTCTTATAGTTTACTTGGGCTGAATTCAAGCACACTCAGAAGCAGCAGCTAAAATATGCATCATGTAATTTTGTTCAGTGTCTTTTCTTCATAAGGCTGATGAGAAAAAAGAAATCAATTTCTGTTTGGGGCCACTGTGTCCACGTGGAGTTGGCACGTTCTCCCCATGTCTGCATGGGTTTTCCCCCAGTTATTCCAGCTTCCTCCCACATCCCAAAGATGTGCACGTTCAAACTGTCTACATCAGGGTTTTTCAACTCTTTTTTATCTTACGGCACACTTGAACCTGTAGTTTAAACTTCCATAGTTTACTTAAGTTTTGTGGATTAAACAAAAGAGTTAAGGGTGGCGCCTGTGGCTCAAGGAGTGGGGAGCCAGCCCCATATACCAGAGGTGGCAGGTTCAGACCCGGCCCCAGCCAAAAACTGCAAAAATAAATAAAGAAATAAATAAAAAGCAACTCTCTTTGTTTAAAAATAAATAAATAAAAGAGTTTTAAAAAGAAAATACTTACTGTGCTTTGAACTTCTTTCGAAAATAGTTTAACTAATGATCTTTAAAAATTTTTGCAGCACATCTAAGATACTATCGAGGCACATTGGTTGAAAATTTCTAGTCTACATAGCCCCCGTCTGAGCAAGTGTGTCTGTGTGTGTAGGGGGGTGGTGGTGGTAGTGGTGAGTGCATTCTCTGATGGGTTGGAGTCCTAACCAGGGTGGGCTCCCACTTAAAGCCCTGAGCTGCTGGGAGAGCCTCTGATTACCCACCATTCTGAACCGGAATAAGTCGGTAAATAATTTTCTCACTTGTTTGTATTAATCTCTCTTAAATGTCTGTATAGCTCACATTTATTTCAATGTTTAATATTAGAATTATTTTGGTCTTCATTTAGAAACTGATGATGTTTTTGTGTCTAGAAATATGCCATAGAAACCTAATTCTTGTTTATATTAATGAGCCTATGGTTAAAATTGGTTGCATTTTGTCATTTGGCTGGAAGTCAGTTTCCAAGAACTGGCATTAAGTGAGGACTTAACCATTTGGCTATCACTGTGCTCAAGCAGTGAAAGCTCATTGGCTGAGAAAGAAAAAAGACAGAGGTGGAAGGTCAAAGTGCAGATGAGATGAGAAACAACATGTGAGAATGGTGGAGAAAATCATACACAGTCAGAGAGAAGACAGAAATGGACAGACAGACAGACAGAGAGATCTCCAAAGATGGAGAGAAAGAGATCACTCAATTCCCAACGGCTTTCTTCTCTACCTGACTCCAGAATCGTGTGAGGACTGCTTGTGTTTCCTATCTTGGAGTTTGATGAAATATCCACAATACACTGCCTATCAACTGAGCTTAAATGAATTTAAATTTGGTTTTTGTTGTTTACAACTAAAAGAATATTGTCTGACACCATTGGAAAATATATGCCATATAAATTCTTGAATATTTTGTTGTGTTTTTACATTTTGCTGGAGAAGGAATAGAAAAATACAATTGTTGCAGTCCTATGTTTAGGGGGGAATTAGACTGGTCCTTGGACCACACAGAACCTACCTAATCACAAAGTTTTAGGGAGAAGTACAATTTGTTCATTGCAGAGTAAAGAAAAATCAGGATTGGCACCTGTAGCTCATAGGGAGAGGGCACCGAACACATACACCTGAGCTGGCAGGTTCGAATTCACCCCAAGCCTGCCAAACAACAATGACAACTACACCCAAAAAATAGCCAGGTGTTGTGGCGGGCATCTGTAGTCCCAGCTACTTGGGAGGCTGAGGCAAGAGAATCACTTCAGCCCAAGAGTTTGAGGTTGCTGTGAGCTGTGACACTATGGCACTCTATCCAGGGCAACAGCTGGAGACTTTGTCTCAAAGAAAAAAGAAAGAAAAATCAGAAGCACAGCTCAATACCTTTCACAAGAAAGATACTTCAGTGCTAGAAAGACTGAAGTACCATAGCAGCTTTTCTTTCCAAGAAGCCCAGTGACCACCTATAAATGATCAATGATTTCAAAGTTGTAGCAATTGTAAATGAAAATAGTTACAGGAAAGATAGAGGTAAGGTTTGCTGGTCCTAAAGCCTAAGAAGTAATATTTCTCAAATATATCCCGTCTTTATCCTCATTCGTAGGCTGTTTCTTTCCCTTTCCTGCAGTTAAAAGTTTTCTATTTTTTAAATTGTTTAAAAATAATCTAGATAAAGCTGATGAAAATGGAGACAGACCCAGATTTATTTCATCAAATATATTAATGAAGAAAATTAGTTGATAGCTGAAAAAAGAGATGTCCTAAAATCCACATTATAAAAAATGTTTTACCCATGATATATCTACTTCATATAGTGCTAAAGGTATTAAAAGGTATAATTTTTAAAAGAAAAAGAATTAAAGCAAATCTTGTATTGAGTTGTCTCTAGAAAGCCTCTCTAAACATGGTTTTTTCCTTCGTCTCCCATGTTCTGGAAAACGTCACTATTCAGTATCCTTTGTCCCCAACCAGGAAGAAGATGTGAGTCTACCCCCTTTCTATCTCATTCACTGCTCCGCCTCTGCATTCAGTCCAACCAGGAGTCCCAAGAAACCTCAAAACCATCCATTGCTCTCTGTCATCTCTGCTACTCTGCAAGCACAAGCCACCCCCCAGTTCTCCCATGGATCCCTGCATGTCCTTGGTCCCTGTGACTAAAGTCAGGTGCCAACCAATCTATCTCTGCCATACAACAGCCTTGGTGAGCTTTCAAATTGTAAATCACGCGATGTCTCTGGCCTGCCTGACACCTATCACTGGCCTCCCATCAATAATGGGTGAAAAAAACAGTACAATCACCTACCACACCTGGCCCCTCCCTACATTCCCTCACTCCCACTCTCACTCCCACTCCTCAGCTTCCACACGTGCCATTCTTCAACTCACCACCTTGTGAAAATTCCCAAAATAAGGCAAACCTTGCCCTGGCAAGATTGATTGCTAATCCCACAGGTCTCAGCTGAATTTCACCTCCTAAATATTCCGTTTTAATAGGCTCATTACCTCAGGTCATTGGCATTTCATTATTTATTTCCTTCATAGAACTTAAACTAAATATTAATCAGTATTCTTACCTATTGTTTATTTTTCCCACTAAAATATAAGGTCTGTACAAGTAGCGGTGATAGCTGTTTGGTTCACATCTGTATCCCTGGCACACATGAATCCAAGATTAGTAAGTATTTTTAAGGAATAAAGCCTAGAAAATGAGGAATGAAAGTCTCATTCATTTTATTGCTTGTACTTAAAAAAATCAATTCACCAGGAAAATCTCAATTTACCTGGGTAAAAATATAACTATTCCCACGCAATGCTATTCTAGGCAGTGGTTCTTAGATTTTGACACACTATGTTAGATTCCAATTTACATTTTAACTAATAAGCATAAATTTTGTGGCTTAAAACAACCCAAAATTTTAACCTGATTGTACTAATATTATTTTATTATCTACATTTCTGGAAGTCAAAAGTATGAAATCAATTATTTTTTCAATTTTTTGACTTTGTTGATTGTCTCTCATTTTTTTATTTTCTGCTTTTATATATTTTATTCCTCAGCTTTATTAAGATATAACTGACAAATAAAAATTGTATGTCTTTAAGGTATATATGTGATATTTTGATAAACATGGAAACTGTGAAAATATTACAAAATCAAGCTAATTAACAAATCCATCACATCACATGGTTAATCTTTCTGTGGGGAAAACATTTAAGATCTACTTTCTTAGCAAGTTCAAGCATACAATATTAACAGTCGTCACCAGGTTTCACATATTAACAGTAGCCAACAGGTTTCACAGTCATTCTGCATAACTGAAACTTTGTACCTTTGACCAACATCTCTCTATTACCTCAACCCCACCCCTCAGCCCTTGACAACCACCTTTCTTCTCTTTGCTTGTATGAATTCAACTAAATCAGATTCCACAGGTTATGTGAGATAATGCAGTATTTTCTTTTTTTTTTCAATTTATTTCACTAAGCATAATGACCTCTAGATTTGTTCGTGTTGTCACAAATAACAAGATTCCCTTCTTTCTTAAGCCTGAATAACATTTTATTATATATATATGTATATATATACTCACACACACACATATATATACATACAAATATGTTCCATATTTCTTATTTCCTCATGTATTTTTAGACACTTAATTTAATTCCCTGTCTTGAATATTGTGAGTATTGCTGCAATGAACAAGAAAGTGCAGATTATCTCTTTAACATGCTGATTTCATTTCCTTTGGATATATACCCAGCAGTGGGACTACTGAATCATATGGTAATATGGTACTTCTAGTTTTAATTCTTTCAGAAGCCTGCATACTGTACGTGATTGTACTAATTTATTCCCATCAATGGTATACAAGCCATCCCTTTTCACCATATCCTTGCCAAAATATGTCATCCTTTGACTCTTTGATGATAGCAATTCTAGCAGGTGTGATATATTTCATTGTGGTTTTAATTTGCATTTCCCTAATGTTAGTGATATTAGGCATTGTTAATATACATGTTGGACCATTTATATATCTTTTCTGATAAATTTTTATTCAGGTCCTTTGCCTATTTTTAATTAGGTCATTTACTTTGTTGCTATAGAGTTGTTTGCGTTTCCTATAACTTTTGTGGTTTAACCACTTATCAGGTGAATGGCTTGTAAATATTTTCTTCCATTCTGTAGGTTACCTTTTCACTCTGTTGATGTTTTCCTTTGCTGTGCAGAAGGCTTGCCTACTTTTTCTTTTATTGCCTGTGCTTCTGGGGTCACACCCAAAAAGTCATTGCCCAGACTGAGTGAAATATGCCAGATGCAAGAAACAAAAATACTGCAAGACCTCACTTTTATGTGGTATCTAAACAAATAAAAATTAGAAGAATACACAGAGATAGAGAATATAATAGTGGTTACCAGGGGTGGGGGAAGGGAGGACATGGAGATATGTAATTCAAAGGATACAAAGCTGCAGAAATGTAGGATGAACAAGATTAGAGACCCCTAATGTACAACATTAGAACCATAATTAATGCCATGTATTGTATTCAGAATTTTTCCTAAAAGGGTAGATTTTAGGTACTCTGTCTACTAAAGAAAAGGGTAACTTTTTGAGATGATGGATATGTTAATTTTCTTGACTATAGTAACCAACGACCAGTTCATTCTATATATATATGTCAAAATATTATGTTGTACATCTTAAGTATAAAATACTTAAATACAATAAAAAGAAACTTTTTCTCTGTTTTCTGGCTTAGTTCTTACTTTACACATGTCTTTGATCTGTTTCATGCTGATTTTCATGTACCGTGTGAGTTAAGGGTTTAATTTCTGCATTTGGATATCCGATTTCTCAGGCACCACTCACTAAAACACGATGCTTTGTCCACTGTGTGCTCTTGGCACCGTTGTTAAAAGGCCAAATGACAATAAATGGTGGATTTATTTGTCTATTCTGTTCCATTGGTCTATATGTCTGTTTTTATGCCAATACCATACTGTTTTCATTACTATAGCTTTATACCGTATTTTGAAAGCAGGCAGTGTGATGCCTCCAGCTTTGTTCTTGCTCAGGTTACTTTGACTATTGGAAGTCTTTTGTGGGTCCATACAAATTTTAGTGTTGTTTTTCAATTTCTGTGAAAGATACCATTTAAATTTTGGTAAGGATTGCATTTAATCTGTAGATTCACTTTGGGTAGTATAGATATTGTAATATACCAATTTCTCCAGCTCATGAACACAGGATATATTTCCATTTATTTGTCTTCTTCAATTTCTTTCATCAATGTTTTGTCATTTTACAGATACTTTCCCCTTGGTTATACTTATTCCTAAGTATTTTATTTCTTTTCATGCTATTTTAAATTGGATTGTTTTGTTATTTTTTGTATAGTTTGCTATTCATGTATAGAAACATAATTGATTTTTGTGGATTGATTTTATTTCCTGCAACTTTATGAAATCAGTTTTTTAGTGGCGTTTTTAGGGGTCTCCCTATATAATAGCATCATCTAAAACCAGCCAATTTTACTCTCTCTTTCCAATTTGGAAGCTTTAATTCTTTTTCCGGTCTAATTTCTCTGGCTATGGCTTTTAGTTCAATTTTAAATAATAGTGTCTCAAATCAGTTTCACTGAACTAAAATCAAGCTTTTAACATACCACATTCCTTGGGAGGCTTCAGGGAAAGACTCTATTTCTTTGCCTTTTCCGGCCTCCAGCCTCCCTTTGTCTTCCTGTGCTCATGGTCCTTCCTCCATCTTTAAATCCAACAGTAGCACATCTCTCTCCTCTGTGGGAGCCACAGGAAGGAAACAGCAAGTACAAGCTTTCAAGAGGTGAGGTTCACCAGAGGTGCAGGAGAGCCCGGAACAACCCTTGCAGTGGCTATTTATTGAGGGGATAACAGGTGTGAAGAGTGCTGAATAATGACATACACGAGCTGCGTGCTTAAAGACCACAAAAAGGAAACTACGGCTTTCTCCACGACTCCCACAATGAAGTACCATAAAATGTTTAAGGTTTAACACCTGCTTACTACCGAATGACCGATCTTATCTCATTCAGGAATACTGAGTTACTTGGGGCTTGCCTCCAAGTTACACAAGATTTCTCTAGGCTTGCCGGGTGACGGTCTTGTTCTCAGCGTTTCCTTTGATGCCTTAAGAACCCTGACCGCCCTTCTAAGCATGATGTTTATTCCTCCACACTCCCCTCCGACCTATACTTCAGTGCTTAAATCTGTGACTCTGATCCGCCTGTATTTTTTTATAAAGACACTTGAGTTTATACTGAGCTCATCTAGATAATCCAGGACAAACTCCTCATTTCAAGATCCTTAATCACATATACAAGATTCCTTTTGGGGGGGGGGCAGAGCCTCAAGCTGTCCCCCTGGGTAGAGTGCCATGGCATACCTCACAGCAACCTCCAACTCCTGGGCTCAAGCGAGTCTTCTGCCTCCGCCTGCCAAGTAGCTGGGACCACAGGCGCCTGCCACAACGCCCGGCTATTTTTTTTGGTTGCAGCCATCACTGTTGTTTGGCGGGCCTGGGCTGGATTCGAACCCACCACCTTAGGTGTGTATGGCTGGCGCCTTAGCCACTTGAACCACAGGCGCTGAGCCCAAGAGTCCTTTACCATGAAAAACAGCATACTCACAAGTTCCTTGGATTAGGGCCTTGCCATATCAGGTGATGGGGGGCAGGTCATCGTTCAGTTTCCTACACCTAGAGTTTCAAAATCTTAGCTAGCTACCATAGACACATTGATGTACTATTATATAGCTATCTCAAAAGTAGAAAAATAATTTTATTCATCAAAAAAAAAGAATTAACAACAGTCTTAGTGCATTGTTTTCTCATCAGCAAATTAGAGACTTATTAGATTGCAATAGACTCTTTTACTATAAGATCTGAATATTTAAATATAGAAAAATAAACCCAATGGTACAAAATAATTTGTGTAAGTCTAAGAATTAATTTTCAAAAGTTTTATTTCTGGCATTTTTTTACAATAAAAGTAACTTTTAAAAGTGATTAGCTTAACAAAGAAATTAAATTGTTTCAACTTAGTATTTTCCATAAAATGATTTTAAAATAAGATTGGAATACTTTTGAATGGAGTTGGAAAAATCTGTGTGTTTTCCCTTTCAATAATCATCTGTATACATCAGGGAATATTATTTGTATCTGAAATACACATTATAAAATGCCTTTGAAATTATGGTGTCTGGCTACTGTCATGGCTATATTTGAATATTATGTAGATTCTTCTGGAAGCCTTAAATAAAATGTTGCAGCAGGTGGTAAAACTATGTGACATTTATGTTTCTGTTTATATGATTTATGTATTTATACCTTTCTAAATCACAAAGCATTTTGAGCCTCATAATTACAACTCATGATAATGGATACTTTGTAACTGGAAATGGATAGTTAGAATTACAAAACAATCTAATAGATGTTAGTAAATTTATTCTTTGTTTTGGCGTGCCAAATACCCTTATTCAATTCAAAATAAGCTAGATATTTCAGAACATAAAATCTGAATTTTTAAAACAACTTTATTCAGAAGTAGTTTACAGAAAATAAAATTCACCTATTTTTAGTGTACAATTTAATGAATTTTAATGTATTTACAGAGCTGTACAAACATCACCACAATCTAATTTTAGAACACTTCCATCACTCTAAAAAGAAAACTCATACCAATTTATGATCACTCCCCATTCCAACCTCTGATCCTTAGGCAAAAACTAATCTACTTTCTATCTCTCTATATGGTTGCCTTTTCCAGATATTCTTAAAGGCAGAATCATACTGTTTTTTTTCTGACTGGCTTCTTTCACTTTTTGAGATGGTTCTTTATTTATTTGTACTTTTTTTAACCTTTTATTGATAAATAATATTTCATTGTATGGATGGATCACATTTTGTTTATCCATTCCTCATTTGGTGAACATTTTGGATTGCTCCTATTTTTTGGCCATTATGAATAATCCTGATATAAACATTTTAGTGTAAGTCTTTATGTGTGCATGTATGTTCATTGTTTTGGGTAGGGTTCTAGAAGTGGAACAGCTGATTCCTATAATAGGACTATCCTTAATTGTATTTTTAAAAAACTGACATAGTATTTTCCAACAAACGTGATTTAAAAAGAAAAATTGAGCATCATATACGCGTTCTTTGTTTTGTTTTCATTCTTCTCCAAAATAAAAATTCTTCAGAAATGGTTTAATTAAAAATTAGGAATCATATTTTTCCACTATTTAATTTTAAAACTGCATTGGCAACAACTTATACTTTAAGCCATTATTTTATTTGAAAAAACTGATTACCTCCAAAACGATGATGCACCCCATTTGATATTAGATGACATATAGTAAAATCTCTGTGTAAAATTGAAATGACAAATTTTGAAGTTAATCTCTAAAAGATACTCAAACTCTAAACATGAATCTTACACCTGTCAGTACTAAAAGTGAAATTTTTAGCTGTTTTTCTTCATTTGCTTATTACCAACCCTTTAAGTATTGTTTAGAACACTAAAAGAGGCTTGGCGCCTATAGCTCAACCGGGTAAGGCACCAGCCACGTACACCTAAGGTGGCGGGTTCGAATCCCCAGCCCGGACCTGCCAAACAACAATGACGGCTGCAACCAAAAAATAGCCGGGCGTTGTGGCGGGCGCCTGTGGTCCCACCTACTTGGGAGGCTGAGGCAAGAGACTCGCTTGAGCCCAGGAGTTGGAGGTTGCTGTGAGCTGTAATGCCACGGCACTCTACCCAGGGGGACAGCTTGAGGCTCTGTCTCAAAAA
>CAUYTI010156092.1:0-24930 GCA_963575145.1 Galago senegalensis | reverse complement strand
GGACCCGCCAAACAACAATGACGGCTGCAACCAAAAAATAGCCGGGCGTTGTGGCGGGCGCCTGTGGTCCCAGCTACTTGGGAGGCAGAGGCAGGAGACTCGCTTGAGCCCAGGAGTTGGAGGTTGCTGTGAGTGTGATGCCACGGCACTCTACCCAGGGGGACAGCTTGAGGCTCTGTCTAAAAAAAAAAAAAAAAAAAAAGAAATACAGATTCTAAGCTGGGTAGCATTTTGCCTACTTAACACCCGTTTCCTCTTGCCCTGGGCATAGCCTCCATGTGCCCTTAGAGAGCCATCCCTGCCCCACAGATCACCCTTGAAACCCTGGGGGCAAGCACATTCTCAGGCCTGGCCAATAACAAAGAGTGATCAGCCCAAGGCCAAAGCTAGGCTGGAGCCCAACCCCTAGGACATTTTCGGGGCTATAAAGGAAGAGAGAGTGTCTTTTCTGAGACCCTAGGCTGGTAGCTGTCACCTTGGAACTGCTGGCTAAGAATGAAGCCAACACAGAAACATACCATGACAAAGGATGAGTGAGAGGGGACAGAGAGAGATGGGGAGGGAGGGAGAGAGAGACAGAGGGAAAGAGGGTGGAAAGGGGGGGAAATAAATAGCACACAGAGAGAGGAAGACAGAAAGAGAGAGAGAGAGGTGGGAAGAAAGAGAACATGACAGAGAGAAAAAAAGACAGAGACAAGTGAGACAGAGGCAGGCAGGCAGACACATCTGGTGATGAGCCCCTGGGTCCAGCCACATCCGAAGTTTATCACTCTAAGCTATTCAGCCACATGAATCAATAAATTCCTTTTCCTTCCTTTTTTCTTTCTTTTTCTTTTTTTGCTTTGGCCACTTTGACTTGACACGGCTTTCTGCTACTTGCTCCTGAGAGCAATCTGATGAACACATAGAACCCATCTCAGATCTATTCCATCATGATCTCCATGGACAGAGTCCAAGGATCTGCATTTCTCAAAAAGCTTCTCAGGAAGTTGTGATAAAGTTTCACCACTTTATCAGTCACTGTTTGGATATCATTGAGATCCTGGCCCACTGATGTACAGATAAAAGTGTCCCTTGTGTAAATGGCCATTATACTGGGTTAGATGCCCTACACCTGGCCTCATTCCTCACAACAGCATGAAGTCCTAGTCTTCCCATTTTACAGATGAAGAAACCAAAGCCTAGAGAGAAGAGTTAATGTGTTCAAGGGCCAAAGCTAGTAAGTGATGGATCTAGAATGTCACAATTTCTTGCTGCCATTCTCTACCTCCCCCGAACTAAAGCTCAGAGTGGAAATGTGGTTTTCCTAGCGCTTCACTAGCTGACATTGAAAATATCCTCTCTCCTCAGGGACTCTGCCAATCAGTGAAGCCCATCTGAGTTACTTAACGTGCTATGCTACAAGTTAGAGGACTCCAATGCAACTGGCCTAAACAATAAGGGAAATTTATTACACTACATTAATAAGAAGTTCCAAAGTAGGATGACCTCAGAGCCAGTTAATTCAGTGGCTCAATGTCATAGCCAAGGGTTCAGTTTCTTTTTATTTTTCTGCTCTGCCCCTGTCAGGTGTTGCCTGGCTCTTGGACTGGCTCTCTTTTAGATAAGAGATGGCTGCTATGATTTCCATCACAGGAGGATGGAAATTCATTTTATCAGCAAAGAAAACTTTCTCCCAAATTCTCCAGCATATCATTGGTCAGAATCGCATCACATGTTTATACCCAGTCCAATTGTTGGCAGGGTCCTTGAAAGAATGTTAACTTTCAAATTTCAAAATTCTCCCCTAGCTCCCTCACCCTTTCTTCCCATCCTCTCCCATAGCCAGGAGGATATCCTGAAGAAACACAGGACTTGCCATCAGACTTTGCTGGGTGCTCTTCCTGGCCATACTTCTCTTGCTCTTGGTTGTAAATTACCAGTTCACAGGGGTGCCGGGAGGACTACGACCGCACGTGTGGTGGTGAGCATGTGCTATTGTCTGCTCGGCACCTATTCCCCTGCTGCTAATGACAGACTCCACCCTGTCCTTTAAGGATCCACTCTTTCCCCTCCTAAGCCATGTAGTGTAAGTATTGTAAGCAACACTGATCCTCAGGGGTCCCTCAGCTCCTATGGTATCTCCTCCACTGCCTGTGACATAGACCTGTTTAATCACCATGCTCAATGCCTCTTGCCACAGGACTTGATTTGAGGACAATAACCCTAATCCGTTCCATGGGAGTCAATTTCTAGGCCTTGGACTCAGACTCTTAGAGAAGAGGTTTTATTTCCACCAGCTGCAAGATTCAAATCTGGAGCTGTCAGGAAGCATCTTGCAACTTCCTAGGGGAAAGCTGGTCTGAGAATGAAGCTAAAACAAGAAAGAGATGGAGATAGACCCCAGGCGGCTGGATCCAGCTGGGCCTGATGCCAGAAACCCTGTACATTTCAATCACATGGGCCAGTAAGCCTCCCTTTTTTGATCAAGCCCAGTCTGCATTGGCATTCTGCCCCTTGTGTCCCAACGGTAACTGATATAGTATGTTGTTTTTTTTTTTTTTTAAGTTGGACTGTGCTCTCCTATGGCTGAGATGTGTGGTAGGGAGTGACGGGAGAGGAAGTTGGGAAAGCAGGCTGGAGCCACATGGTGGGGGGCCTGGGAAACACTGGGATGGGCCACACAGCCTTTAAGACCATGGGGGACACTGGATCTCCAGAGACCAGGTGGCCTAGTAGTTGCCAAACAGGCTAAACTTTGCCCCTAAGGATTAGGTTAATGTTTTGTAGCTGCTGATTAAACAGAATTCCTGACCTGTAGTAAGTCCCATCCTCCAAGCACACTTTGGCCAGGGGAGAGCTGGGTGAGTTCTGCATCACTGAGACTGTTTGGAAGACAGTAGCTCCTGGCATTTATCAACTGCTCCTGAGGCTCAGAGATGGTGAGGGTGGGGACAGATTCAATGCAGTTGATGAGAAGGTCTGGAGATACCACTACGTGTGTCCACATCTCTCTTAAATTACCAGGAATAAGACATGGGAAAGATGTCACCTTCCTCTTTCTACAAGCACTACTTCTGTTAATGTGGCCTGAGATTGCAATCACTTTGGTGGCATTTAAGTAAACACCACACATGCTGCTGCACTGGGTCACCTCAAATCTCCCAATCCCTCTCCACCTTGGGAGAACTGCCTCCACCTTTAACTCCTTTTTAAGGGTCTGTGAGGCAAAAATCCTGTCCTCTTGGGGGAGATGGGGTAGCTAAGAAATAAGCTCTCATTCTTTTTTTATTCTTCAATAGCAACAAAAGCAAAACAAGGAAGGGAAACTGCTTTCTTAACACACTTAGGTTTCCACCTCCAAATTGGCCTCTAGTCAGTGCTCTGTTCCTGCAGTGCCCCTGAGCCTCCAGTTCTGTCCTTGCTGGGGTGCTCCCCTCCACACGCACACCCTCAGGGCAGCTCACCATCTTACATCTGAGGTCCACAGCCAAGTGTCTGACAAAAAAAAAAAAAAATTATCCAGAACAGTACTGGAGACATAGCCACCATTCCTTCTGGTTTTCTTCCAACCAAGTCCAAAAAGCAAGATAAATGCTTAATTCTTCACATACACAATCTCATTTGTTTATTTTTCCAATACTGTGTGCAGACATTTGTCTGGTGCTTTACAAATATTAACTCACTGAGTCCTTAAAACAGCCTATAATTGCAATTGTTATCCTTGTTGTACAGAAGAAATTGAAGCACATATGACTTCCATGACTTTCTCAACGTCATAAAATTAGTAAGTGACAGAACAGAAATTTGAACCCTGGTAGGTTGCACCCTTTTCTGTTTGTTTTTGTTTTGTTTTGTTTGAGACAGAGTCTTGTTAGGTCACTGAGGCTGAAGTACAGTGGCATCATCCTAGCTACTGCAGCCTCAAACACCTGGGCTCAAGCCATCTTCCTGCCTCAGCCTCCTGAGTAGCTGGCATGACAGGCGCACTCCACAATGCCTGGCTCATTTTTCTGGTTTTTAGAGACAGGGTCCTACTCTGCCTTAGGCTCGTCTTGAACTCCTGACCTCAAGCAATCCTCCCACCTTGGCTTTCCAGAGTGCTGAGATTATAGGTGTGAGCCAGTGTGCCAGGATAGTTTAAACTCTTAAACCCATGGCCAGGGTCAGTAAACTTTTTCCAGAAAGGGCCATGTAGTATTTTAGACATTAAGTGCCACATACAGTCTCTGTGGCAACTACGCAGTCCTGTTGCTGTAGTACAAAGGCAACAACCACAGGCAAGATGTAAATGATGGGTGTACTGTGTGCAATAAAACTTTATTTGAGGTCACTGAAATTTGAGTTTTATATTATCTTCAATGGCATAAAATAATACTCTTCCTTTGATTTCCCCCCAACCATTTACAAATATAAAATCCACTTTTAGTTCACAGGTCATACAAAAACTGATGGCAGCTGGATTTGGCCAGCAAGCAGGAGTTTGGGACTCTGTTCTGTGCTGGGCTTTTGCCCTCCCCATCCTGCCAGTTCACTTCCTTATCGGCTCCATCTCCAGACAGAGAAATTAATGTTTGAAAGGGTTAATGACTTGCCTAGGGTTACCCAGGGAGTAGGTGGGGGAGTCAGGATTTGCACCCTGGTCTGTTTTGACCTTGGGGCTGTAGGGGCGAAACAAAACAAAACAAAAAAACAGTGCAGGTAGGCAGGAAGCAGGACTTAACTGGGGGCTTTGGCACTGCCTAACTTGGCTTGAAGCCATCACTCCACCAAGAGCTGGCAAAACCTCACTCCCTTCCCCTCTGCTCCCTTGCTCTACCCCCAGGAACTGAGTGCAGTAGCCTGGAGCCTTTCTGCTCTGATCTGCCACTGTGGTCCCATTTTCACACCCTCTTGGGACTTGTAAACAACTGAAATGCTTTGCTTTCCAAGCCTGGAGCCAGAGCCCCAGAAAAGCCCAGAGGCTCTCTTGACTTGGTCTGATCTTGCCAACCACAGCCATTAAGGGAGGACAGATCTGGTCTAAAAGGGCTCTGAGCTGCCACTTGTGCAAACATCTCTGGCCTGGCCAAGATAGGAAGAGGCGGAGAAGGAGTGGGGAAAGGGGTAGAGACAGAGAAACAGAGATAGAGCAAGAATAAGCAGAAGAGACAAAGTGACAGAAAGAAAGAAACACGGAGTGCATGCATACGTATACATGCACACTCTCAACACACAGAGAAAGAAATCTTTTAAAAGCTATTTTCTGATCCAGAACCTTGTTCTCCAACTCTGTAGACACAGAAGAGGCATAATTGCAGCAGGACATCATCCTGCATCACTTATTTTTTAATACTTATTTTTCTTTTCTTTTTTTTTTTTTTTTTGAGACCGAGCCTCAAGCTGTCCTCCTGGGTAGAGTGCCATGGCATCACAGTTCACAGCAACCTCCAACTCCTGGGCTCAAACGAGTCTCCTGCCTCTGCCTCCCAAGTAGCTGGGACCACAGGTGCCCGTCACAACACCCGGCCATTTTTGGTTGCAGCCGTCATTGTTGTTTGGAGGGTCCGGGCTGGGGATTCGAACCCGCCACCTTAGGTGTATGTGGCTGGCGCCTTAGCCGGTTGAGCTATAGGTGCCGAGCCCTTATTTTTATTTTCTAGATTTTTACAGCCTTAACTTCATTCAAACCAGTAAGAAGCCTCCTGCTAATGTGGGCAGTGCAGAAGTTGTTTGCCTGCAATGGGATATAGGGCTTAGAGAGCTCCAATAACTTGCTTGAGTTTGCACAAGTTCAGGGTCAACCTGGGACCTAGGATAACGACTTCTGACTCCATTGTAGTGTAGGTTTCCTACAAGCCATACTCAAAGGGGACATTTCCTCTCTTCCCTTCAATAAGTGAGACCCTAAACTCCCTCTTTGACAAGGAAATGGCAGTGGCATAGTACATCTGAGCTTTATCAAGGCCATGGACAAGCAGGTGCACAATGTCTTCATGGTCAAAAATAATGGAAACTGTGAGATGAATTCAAGGGCAGCTGGGTGTATTGTGGCCAATAGAAGATTGGTACTCAAGTAAATGACTTTTCATGTAGAAGGATGCTTTGTTGCATGATTTTTTTTTTTTTTTGAGACAGAGTCTCACTATGTCACCCTTGCTCAAATGCTGTGTGGCATTACAGCTCACAGCAACTGCAAACTCTTGGGCTCAGGCAATTCTCTTGCCTCAGCCTCCCAAGTAGTTGGGACTACAGGTGCCCACCACAACACCCATCTATTTTTTGTTGCAGTTGTCATCATTGTTTTAGCTAGCCCAGCTGGGTTCAAACCCACCACCCTGGGTGTATGTGGCTGGCACCATAACCACTATGCTACAGGCACCCCGACTGTCACATGATTTTTTAAAATTAGTAACATTAAATGACTCGAGCTTCTCTCTTGCTTCTTCTGAGAATGACTTTTCCACTTGGAATCCTCTCTCTCAAGATAACTTTCAGGATAGTTACTTAGTCCGAAGGAGCAGTTCTAGTTTCCATATCCTGAAGGCAAAAAACCAAGGAAGCCTGATCATTAGGTATCTTGCAGTTTCTGGGACTACCACATGAGGGCACTGTTGAAAAAAGGCAGCTCAGTTTCCTAGAGGCAGTCCTCTGCTACATCTGCAGGAGCCTGGAAACACACCTTCACCAACACCTGCAGGTCCAGCTCCAGGTGCAATTCCTACCTACTGAAAAAACCACTTTATTAATCTAAGCATGTTCCATTTGGCTGGTTCTGCATTTGTTACTAGGGAAGCAAAGGCTGGGAAAGGGGAAAAACACCTCTCACATAGCTATGGTCACTCCATGATACACAGGCTTGAATATATAGTGTTACAGTTCTTTATTTGCATATGTGCACTCAAATACAAATGTTTGCTTCCCCAAGATTACTAACAATGTCCTAGAGCAGCTAGATTGGGACCAGTTTCCAGGCTCAGTTACAAACTGTTTCTAGAAGCAGCAGCCTCCCAAGCTCTTGCCCTTTCTAGGCTGTTCTGGTGGGTAGCTTTTGGTTTGGAGCTGAATAGCAATCCATTTTCCTCCTGAAAAACACCCCAGTTCCACTGAAAAAGATTGCCTTTCTCCATTTTTTTAGAGCAGAGTACTTCTTGGCTCCTGCCTCCCACCTCTATTAAAGTTAAAGGGGTCAGATCCTTCCCCTTCTTACCTCATGGTGAGTCAGTGGCAAGCATGTTATCTTCTCCAGGATTTTGACTCTGCAAGGACAAGGGAATGGCTTCTGACCACTATCCGCATTGCAATAGCAGTTGTGGAGGGGCCATTTACAGCTCCTGACCTATGTCCGTATTAAAAGCAATTACTGCTTTTCCTGGTTCCTGCTTCTTGGTCTTTCAGAGTTTCCTTAATTCCTGCTGACTCAAGCCTGCTCTTCCAGTCTTTCGTCAGTTCTGTCAGTTCTGTAGGCTTCCCTGGCTTTCCAAAAAGAACAAAACAACCTTCTCTTTTGTTTGTATTGCTTGCAAAGCCTTGTCTGACAAATCCCTTAGAATGAAAGAGCTCTTTTCTTTCTCTTTCTTACATGCAAGATATGCCCCAACTCATTCCCTAGGAGGATAGTTTGGGTCCCTCCTCAGGGAAAATCTCTACCTTGCCTGATATAAATCTTTGTAGAAAAAACAAACACAGGCCAGTCAGTGGCTTACACCTGTAAACCTAGCATTCTGGGAGGCCAAGGCAAGTGGATGGCTTGAGCTCAGGAGTTCAAGACCAGCCTGAACAAGAGCAAGACCCTATCTCTACTAAAAATATAAAAAACTAGCAGGGCATGGTGACATGGCTGTAGTTCCACTACTCAGGAGGCTGAGGCAGGAAGATTGCTCAAGCCCAAGAGTTTGAGGTTGCTGTGAGCTATGATGCCATAGCACTCCACCCAGGGTGACAGAGTGAGATTCTGTCTCAACTCCCTCCCAAAACAAAAACAAACAAACACAAAAGAATACATTCCCCAAATGTTGGCAATGCTAGCTCAAGGTGATGAGATTATTGGATTTCATTTTTCCCCTTTTTGCTCATCTGTGCCCCTCCATTAGAGACAGTCTTACTTTATCACCCTCAGTAGAATGCTGTGGCGTCACACCTCACAGCAACCTCCAACTCCTGGGCTTAGGCGATTCTCTTGCCTCAGCCTCCTGAGTAGCTGTGACTACAGGTGCCCACCACAACGTCTGGCTATTTTTTTTGGTTGCAATTTGGCCAGGGCCGGTGCGAACTACCACCCTTGGTATATGGGGCTGGTGCCCTACCTACTGAACCACAGGCTCCGCGCCCCACCCCCTCCATTTTTTTTGCCATGTCCATGCACTCCATTTAAGATTAGGAACAACATTTTTTGTGACTGTTTCTTTAATTAAAGTTAGAGAAACTTAGACATTAAGGAAATAACAATAAGATCCCTTTGCATGCCAGGAAAGTGAGCCCCTGTCCATGCAGTGGCTGTCCTTGAGAAGGAGACTTAGTCAGCATGTGGGCACTGCCTCCTGGCTCTTATCACCCAACCCGTATGGGTGTATTTATTGACACAGCCGAGGGCTGACATCCCAGTTGGCTTTGTTGTATGCACAACTCAGGGGAAGTCCTTGCCCCTCTTGGGTGTCCAGTCTCCCCACATAAACAATGAGGAGATGGAACCAAGCAATGCTAATTTTGAGGTCTTGTTGAAGATCATTGCCTGAAGAGAAGCTGAAATCACACTCTCTGGGTGGGAAGGCCCTTGAGATGTGCCATATAGTCAGCACTCTCTGAGCTGCATAGGACAGGAACCCACCTTAAACTGATTTAAGCAAAAAGGGAGTTTATTGCTTCATGTAAGTAAAATATTTCGATCTAGATTCAGGCTTTGCTGGATGCACAGAATAAAAAGGGGTCATTGGACGTGGTCTGTCTTAGTCTCTTCTACTTCCCTTTGTTTGCTTCATCTCTGGCAGAGTCTCCCTGTGCAAAGGCAGGAGGGTCACCAGCAGCTCCGGGCTTACAGTGTGCCAGCTTACCACCCCTTCTCAGGGGCCCCAGCAAAATCCCAGCAACGACTCTAACTGGACTATGTTAAGTGACACGTTTGTTGCTCATCTATTCCCTCAGTGGAGTGAGGGTACAGACTTGGGTCCTGGTCCTGCCCTGAAGTTGGAGGGTGAAGCAAGTATCACTTACATCTTATAGCCTAAGAGTGAGGAGAGGCGGTTCCCCAAAGACACACTAGGAGCTGTTACCAGATGGGACAGGAAGCTGGGAAGGAAAAAATTCCATAGAGGCCCACGCAGGTTCACATACATCCGTGGTCACCAAAGTGTGTTCCCAGGGCCCCATCTTCACATGGGAGCATGTTAGAAATGCCACGTCACAGGCACAGCGTATGATTCTGACGCAAGTGAAGATTGAAAAACACTGATGTAGACCAGCGGATCTTACAGCTGACTTCAATCAGAATCACCTGAGGAGCATTCACGACACCTGGACCCCACTTTCAACCAATTTTATCAAAATAAAGGAGGGAATGGGGGTCCAGTCATTGGTGCTTTTTAAAATGCTTCCCATCCGTAGTTCTAATGGCAGCCCGGGTCGAGAGAACCACTGAACTCAACAAAATGCTCCTTCTCTGCCATTTCTAACCTATAAAATGGAGATAAACAAGGATGTGGACAGTCCCTCTGCTCAGAGAGGTGGTTTATTTTTTGTGTGTGTGGTTTTCGGCCAGGGCTGGGTTTGAACCTGCCACCTCCAGCATATGGGGCCAGCGCCTTACTCCTTTGAGCCACAGGCACCACCCAGAGAGGTGGTTTATTAAGGAGTGACTTGGAAGGTAGCACTCAAGCCAAACCAAATGAAGTAACGAAGCCAGAGGCGTGTAATCCACCTAACTCTGTGGAATTTGAACCTGGATTTTCCTATTCTATGACAAATTAATCTGAATACCCCCATAACTGATTTCTCCACTAGAAGGAAAATATAATAGCCGTGATTTATTGAGTGCTTACTGCAGGCATGTATCAGACAATGTATTTATCTTACTTACACTTGACATAATCCTTCGAGGTACATAATCATAGTAGGAATATCATCTGTGAAGCAGGTAATATTAGATACCAAAGGAGAAGACACTAGAGATCAAAGGGTAAAGTAACTAGACTAGCTGACTGAATTTGAACCCAGAGCTATTTTGTTTGAAAACGTCCCCTCCATGCTGCCTTCTGGGAAAGGTCATGGTCTCTAGTTAGGAGTAGGGGGGCTTAGAGAGGAGTTGGAGGTCGGTCCTCCAATTCCACGTTTTGAAGAAAGAACTGGCCTAGAATAAGAACGGACGTCCTCAAACTATGGCCTGTGGGTTACATGTGGCTCGCCTAGGACGTTTATCCGGCCCGCCAGGTATTTTTGCCACCACCACTGCTTGTCCTGCTTAGCAGCTGACTCGTCCCGGGGCCCACAGTCCAGCCCTCCAACAGTCTGAGGGACAGTGAGCTGGCTCCCTGTTTTAAAAGTTTGAGGACCCCTGAATAAGAAGCTGATCTATTCTCCCAGCTTCACCCCCACTCAGCCATGTGACCTAGAGCCAGTCCCTTCTCTAGCTGGGGCCTTAGACTCCCACTCTGCACAGTGGGATCCTTTAATTGATCCCTGAGGTCTTTTACAGTTCCGTCTTTATATCAGAAGTTCCGACAGAATAACTTGCTTTCCAGGATCTCAGGACCTGTTCTGAAACATTCCCACCTGACCAGGCATTACAGTCATTCTTCTGGTTACTAAATTACTCCCCAGACCAGTCAAACATTCCTGACTTTTTTTTTCCCCAAGGCTTAAAAGACAATACAGCTCTGATAGAAGGTCACAATTAAATCTTAGAGCACTAAGAAAATACGACAGAATTATATAGGGTCTCTGGACATACTTTCATTATGTAGGACTGCAAAAGTCACAGTGCCCTGACTCTACCAACGTTTACCAGTATTCACTGCGCCATATCCACTGGTCTGTGCTGAGGACCATGAAAGACAGAGCAGTGAAGGGGCATACCCCAACATCATGGAGGAGAACTTCGGGTGGGGGGCATGGCCCTCTACTCAGCCTCACATTGGTCAGGGAAATGCAATTTAAAACAAGATGCTTTTTAAATGAAAGGGTTAATTTCCAGGGCCAGTGTGGATGTAATGAAATGTGCACCTTCACATTGGCAGAGTGGGAACTGGACTGTTTTCTCAGAGGGTAATTTGTGATATCTTAATTTTTTTCTTTTTTTATAGACAGTCTCACTCTGTTGGCCAGGCTAGAGTGCCATGGTGTCAGCCTAGCTCAGAGCAACCTCCGAGTCCTGAGTTCAAGTAATCCTCCTGCCTCAGCCTCCCAAATAGCTGGGACTACTGGTATCCACCAGGCCTGACAAATTTTTCTATTTTGAGTAGAGACAGGGTCTCAGTCTTGCTCAGGCTAGTTTCAAACTCCTGAGCTAAGTGATCTTCCCACCTTGGCCTCCCAGGGTGCTAGGATTACAGGCATGAACCACCAGGCCCGGCCTCTTTAAAAAATTTTAATGTCCATGCTCCTTAACCCAGCAATTCTACTTCAAAGCCTGTCTTCATGAAACGTTTGTTCTGTATATAAAGAGGCAGAACAACAATGTTCACTGGTGCAGAGTGTGCTGTGTGGGTGGATGGGAAGCAGCCTGCTGGCCATCACTAGGGAACAGCTAAATCGAGTTATCTTCATTCCCAGGCAGACTATGCTACATACAAGCATAAAGTTCCACGTGGAATGACGTGGAAAAAATTTCAAGATGTCTAAGTGAAAAAGCAAATGCTGGGATGTATTTGGTTAGAAACACACCCACACAACATAATGAGACACCACTTTATACCCACTAGGGTAGCTATAATCATTTTTAAAAAGATAAAGACAAGTATTGGTGAAGATATGGAGAAATTGGAACCTCATACACTGCAGGTGCGAACGTAAAATGGTGCAGTCACTTTTTTTTTTTTGGAGATAGAGTCTCACTATGTCACCCTCAGTAGAGTGCCATTGCATCACAGCTTGCAACAATCTCAAACTCTTGGGCTTAAGCGGTTCTCTTGCCTCAGCCTTCCAAGTAGCTGGGACTACAGGCCCCTGCCACAACACCTGGCTATTTTTGGTTGTAGTTGTCATTGTTGTTTGGCAGACCTGGGCTGGGTTCGAACTCACCAGCTCCAGTATAGGTGGCTGGCGCCCTAGCCACTAAGCTACAGGCGCCAAGCCAGTGCAGCCACTTTGGAAAGTCTGGCAGTTCCTCAGATAGGTAAAGATAGTATTACTGTTTGACCTAGCAATTCCTCTCCTAGATATACAACCAACAGTAATAAAAATGTATTTTCAGGGTGGCACCTGTGGCTCAAAGGAGTAGGGCGCCAGCCCCATATGCCGGAGGTGGCGGGTTCAAACCCAGCGCTGGCCAAAAACTGCAAAAAAAAAAAAAAAAAAAGTTTTCACCCAGAAACCCATCCATGGATGTTTATAGCAGCATTGTTATAATACTCAAAAAGCAGGAACAACCCAAATGTCTGTGAATTCATGAGTGGATAAATGAAATGTTATATAGCCATAAAATGGAGTATTGTTCTGTGATAAAAAGGCATGAAGTACTGACTCATGCTATAACATAGATGAACCTGGAAAATGTTATGCTAAGTGAAGGAAGGCATTCTCTAAATACCACATATCGTGTTATTCCATGTATCTAATGTCCAACATAAGCAAATCTATGGAAACAGAAAAAAGTAGATTAGGAATTGTCTAGCGCTGGGAGTCACAAAGGTACCGGGAGATAAGAGCTAAAGGTGTGGGTTTCTTTGGGGGGTAATAACATTAACATTTTTTATGGTGTTGAATGCACAACTCTGTACATAAATTAAAATCCATTGAATCATGCACTCAAAATGGGTTAATTATATGGCATGTTTCTCTATTTCAGTAAAGCTGCTATAAAATTCATATAAATACATACGTTTTTCAATGAAATATTGTTTTTAATAGTAAAAGGAAATAACCTAAATACCTATAAATAAGTGATTAGCCAAGGAAATTATGATAAAATGTACTAGTATGGACGATAATGCAATATTATA
This sequence comes from Galago senegalensis, assembly GCA_963575145.1. Taxonomy (NCBI): domain Eukaryota; kingdom Metazoa; phylum Chordata; class Mammalia; order Primates; family Galagidae; genus Galago; species Galago senegalensis. Next base: position 11,821 of record CAUYTI010156092.1, on the reverse strand, counting down.
CGAAAGGCAAAAATGAGGGCATCCTATATGAATTCATGTGGCGTGATCGCTGAGATATCTCAAAGTGAGATACGCAAGGTACAGAAAAGTCAGTACAGCGTCTCACCTCAGGTAAAAAAGCATACTTGCTTTTCATAGGCATAGACTAAGGGTCCACAAGCTGCAGTTCCCAGGTCAAATCTAGCCTGCCACTCATCTTGAGATAGCCAGTAACTAAGAATAGTATTTAGATTTTAAATAGATGAAAAACAATCAAAAGGAGAATAATAGTTCATGCCATGAAAATGGTATGAAATTCAAATTTCTGTGTCTATCTCTAAAGTTTCATTGGCACACAGCCATGCCCATTCATTTGTGTATTGCCTATGGCTGCTTCCTCAAGGCAATGGCAGAATTGAGTAGTTTCAACAAGACCGTAAGCCGACAAAGCCTAAAGTATTTACCATCTGGCTTGTCACAGGCAAGATGTGCTGGCTCCTGGGCTAACCTATCAGGAAGGAAACACTAGAACCTGTGAGCTGCCTGCTCTGGGTGATATGGGTAGGAGGAAGACTTCTCACTGGGTACCATTTCAGACCTATTTTTAAGATGTCAACAACACAAAAGCTATATATTTCTTTCTTTCTTCCTTTTTTTTAGAGATAGGGTCTCATTCTGTTGCCCAAGTTGGAGATCAAATAGTGTGATCATAGCTCACTGAAGTCTCGAACTCCTGGGTTCAAGCAATCCTCCCACCTCAGCCTTGACTGTTGCTAAGTCTCCAGTCCCTCAGTAGCTAAGGCTATATTCATATGCAGCTAATTTTTAACATTTTTTGTAGGAACAAGCATTTTCTGTGTTGCCTATTCTGGTCTTGAACTCCTGGGCTCAAGAAATCCTCTTGCCTCTGCCTCTTAAAGTGCTGGGATTACAGGCATGAGCCACCATGCCTAGGCCAAACACCATACATTGCAGCATATGAACATGTTAGGTTGTATGTATGCAGAAACCTATTTCTACAGCAATGACCAAGTGGATAACTGAGGTTACTATGAGGGAGGGAGTTAGCTGGGAAGAGGGGAGTCAGGCGGCTTCCACAGTAAATACATTGTTGGAATAGTTTACAAAAAGATTCACTGCATGTGTAACTTAGATAGCCGAAGAACACATTCCTAAAAACAGCCCATGTTGCACTTCCTTGACTGTGAGTTCCACAGGGAGATGGGCTCTGCCTACAGTCTCTCTGCAGCTCCTGGGCCATGGTTCACGGCATGGCCACCACAGTGGTGATTTAGTTATTGAACGAGTACCGGGCCCAACAGGCATGTGTGTGGAGAGTAAGGGAGTGCACTCAGACAAATGCACACTCTGAGTGGGCTGGGGTGCATTGGAATGGCCTGGGATAAAGGGAGGGCCAGAGTGGCAGAGTAGGGGCATCAACCTGATGCCTCCTGGCCCAAGGCTGCTAACTCCCCAAGGCCTGCCAGTGCACTGGTTGAGGAACCATAGCCTTCCAGTCTGTCCTACCTCCCCTAGCCTTAAAAAGTCCCTGATTAACTTTTATCCTTTTACAGCCTTTCTTGAAGGGCACTAGGGAATCCAGCTGGGGGCTTTACAGCAAGAGGGTGTCACTGCTCCCTGTAGGGACAGATGCCTCCTGCCTACTGCTCAGTGCCGGAAGAATCCCCTGCCCAAGAATCAAGCCTGTGGGGGCTGCAGCAGAACTGCATGGGTGTTCAGGTGTCAGGGACCACTGACAAGAGAGGTGTCTCATACATGGATAAATTAAGGACACCTCTTTTTCAGCTTGTCCTCATCCCTTCTTCCAATAACAGCCATTATTTTCTATTTAGGGACTTCTTTATGCTCAATCCGGGTGGTCTGGGTGGAGCTGACCAGACTATGGATACATGATTAGATACAAGATATAGGTCTGGGGTGGCGCCTGTGGCTCAAAAGGGTAGGGCTCCAGCTCCATATGCCGGAGGTGGTGTGTTCAAACCCAGCTCTGGCCAAAAAAAAAAAAAACCTAAAACACTAACAAGATACAGGTCTGGCCAATCAGAGCATTTTGTTTTCCTGGTCACTTTGACTGGTTCAAAGATAAACCAAGCTAAGCCAATGAACGTCAGCCACAGGATTTTTTTTTTTTTTTTTTGAGACAGAGCCTCAAGCTGTCTCCCTGGGTAGAGTGCCTTGGCATCACAGCTCACAACAACCTCCAACTCCTGGGCTCAAGCGAGTCTCCTGCCTCCGCCTCCCAAGTAGCTGGGACCACAGGCGCCCACCACAACACCCAGCTATTTTCTGGTTGCAGCCATCATTGTTGTTTGGCGGGCCCTGGCTGGATTCGAACCCGCCACCTTAGGTGTATGTGGCTGGCACCTTAGCCACTTGAGCCACAGGCGCGAAGCCAGCTATAGGATTTTTGCTGAATCTATCAGGAGAGAGGTCCAGTCACTGGGCTGGAGACATCATCTGCCTAGCTACAGTTAGAGCTAATGGTTGCCTTTTTACCACTACATGGAGCAAGATAGCCTGAGAACACAGTTAAGATGGGAGGAAGCAAAGCCGAGGATTAGAAACTGGGTCCTGAAGACATTGTTTATATTGGATTCAGTCGTGCCTGAAATCCATATCTACTCCTGACCTTTCTAGTGAAATGGAGCCCCAGTTCTCCCTTTTTTTAGGCTAGTTTGTCCGGGCAAGAGTGGTGCCTGCTACAGAATTGGCTAAGCCACACTTTCTGTCAGAATCTCTGAATCTTTCATGGAGAGTTCATTTCTGTCCCCTTTGCTGTGCACTTGGGACCTCTGCCACTCTTTCCAGCTAAGTGGAGGCAGTCTGCTTCTCTGGCTTGCTGGCTCTCATCCCTCTGGGTGAAGGTCTTCTCTCCGTCCTCTGCAGCCCACTTCTTTAAATTCCAGCCCCTGCTTATCCAGACTGCTAACACTCCATGCCCTTTGTGATTGGAATATGGCCCCAGACACGGTTGTTTTTGTTCTTCAATCTTTTTTGAGCACTTTCTACACGCCAGACTCTGTGCCAACCACATTACACGCATAATCTCATCTAATCTTCTCAATAACCCTGCTTATGGGTTTTATGATTATGATTCTCATTTTTAAGAAATGGGAAGCAGTGACTTAGGGAGATGAAATAACTACCCTACAATCAAACAGCTGAGTCACACCCAGGAGGAGGAGACAGGGCTGGGATTGGACTGTAGGAGGGAACTGACCCCAGAGCCTGTGCTCTGATGACTGTACCAGTGCTTCTAATCTGAGGGAGCCCCAGGATTAGGCAGGCAGTAATGCCCATTCCAGGGCCCCCTCCTCTGAGAAAGGATTGGACAGGTCTGGGATGCTGCTTCATTAAGCAAATGCCCCCGAGGATGCTGATGCATGAGGTCCCCAGGGCTTCTCACTAACAGTAGCCACTGTTTCCCCATTAAGAACCTTGGTCCTAAAAAGAAGTTTGATGCAGCCAGACCTATTATTATTGCAGGAGTTGAAGCTCTGGCCTGACTTAGGAATGATGACAACACAAGACAAACTTCTTTGCTGACAGACGAAAAAGAGAGATTGAAGTCATGTGAATGAGCAACTCATGCCTTGGAAGAAAACAAAATATTAAAGAATAACATCATTCTACTTTTCAGGGGGTGGGTTGTGAGGGTGTGCACTCTAAAAGGGAAGAGGTATAAACCAGGGCCTGGGAGAAATTAAAATTCTATAAGCTTGCTTTGGCTCAGTGCCTGTAGCTCAGCATCTAGGGTGCCAGTCACATACACCAGAGCTGGTGGGTTCGAACCCAGCCTGGGCCTGCCAAACAACAATGACAACTGCAACCAAAAAAATAGCTGCCGGGTGTTGTGGCAGGCACCTGTAGTCCCAGCTACTTGGGAGGAGGCTGAGGCAAGAGAATCACTTGGGGCCAAGAGTTTGAGGTTGCTGTGAGCGCTGATGCTACAGCACTCTACTTAGGGTGACATAGTGAGGTTCTGTCTCAAAAGAAAAAAATATATAAGCTTTCATTTTTTTCCTGAAAGGAAATGTCTCTCATACCAGAGGGATGAGATTCAAAGTTCTTTTTTTTTAAGACAGAGCCTCAAGCTGTCGCCCTGGGTAGACTGCTGTGGCATCACAGCTCACAGCAACCTCGAACTCCTGGGCTCAAGTAATTCTCCTTCCTCCTTTTCCCAAGTGGCTGGGACTACAGGCACCTGCCACAACGTCCGGCCATTTTTTGGTTGCAGCCTCATTGTTGTTTGGCGGGCCTGGGCTGGATTCAAACCCGCCAGCTCAGGTGTATGTGGCTGGCGCCCTAGTTGCTTAAGCCACAGGCGCCAAGCCAGATTCAAAGTTCTTAACAAAGCTTAACACTCAGCATGAGTCGGTTGTGCTCTCCTGATACTCAGCTTTTAAGCTTGCTATTCCCTTTTCCTGGAATGCTGTCTCTTCCCTTCCTCTGCTTTGCTTAACAAACTTCTGCTCATCCTTTGGGCCTTAGTACTGATGACACTCCCTTGGGAATCCTTCTCTGACCATCAGCTCTGGTGGCCCCAGAGGCACCCTCCTCAGTGCCCTTTCCTCCCTGTAACATGTCTAATCTTACCTCTCAAATTGTATTTTATGTGTTTAATTAATCCCCCCAGACTATGAGATTCCTGCAGGAAGGACCATATCTATCATGTTTTCTATTATAATCTTGATACCAGACACACTATAACCATCTGCTGAATAAAATAATGAATGAAGATTTAATGAAACCAAAACGGAAAGTCCAAGGCAGTTTACTTGCAGTAATCATTTTGACCACTAGATGGCACACTGCAGTGGCATCCCCGGGATGGGCTGGGATGGGGTAAAATTGATGAACCTGTGGATGGGGTGAGGTGAAACTGCCCAGGGAGCCTCCCATCCCCAGACTAAGAGTTGGAGACCTCTTTGAGCCTTAAATTTGTACTTAGGAAGTTTTCTCAGGTAATTGCCTAATCTAGAACCCCATTTCCATCAGGGTTACATCTTCATGCTACACATTAAATGCTTTTCCACGGCTCTAAAGTTTTTTCTTGTTTACCAAAGAAGTATTATTTTGTTATTGCTATTCTTGTTATTTCTGATTGCTTGAAATAGCTTTATAAACTTCTTCTTTTTTCTTTTTGCTGGGCACAGTGATGGGCACCTGTAGTCCCAGGCTCTTAGGAAGCTGAATCAGGTGGGAGGATCACCAGAGCCCAGGCATTCAATGCTACAATGCGCTGTGTCTGTGAATAGCCACTGCACTCCAGCCTGGGCGACAGAGCAAAACTCTGTCCCTTAAAAAAATAAAAATAAAAATTTTATTTTCTAACTACTGTTTAGGAAACAGGTGAACTCTGTTGCTTTTAGGATCTGAGCGACCAATGGGTCCAATCTGCCACTCTACTGTTTATCCAAAACTTCTATTTTTTTTTTATTAAGAACTAACTCAAACTTACACTTCTCTGATTCTTCCTTTCTATCACCAACATAAGTTGGCTTATTTTTCAGTGAATCACAATCACTTTATAGAGAGCCAATTTTCTTTTTACATTACCTCCTGAGAATTCCAGGATGTGTGACAAGTGACAACAACAAAGCCATGTGGAAATGTAGCTGCCGGGCAGCAGGCTGGGCTTACTGGCTGGTGGACACCGGCCTGCCTCCCAGAGCTATGACTGAAATCCGGATCCACCAGAATGGCAAACTAGTATATGCTGTGAGGAGTCTGGTTTACTCACAAATAATTAAAAGCAAACATTTAAACTGAACAATGCCAGGAATCTAAAGTAGCAAGCTGATGGCTAGCTAGTTTGCCCATAAGCCCCAACAGTCCTGTACATTTGGAGAATTCTTTTGTGGAAGGCATGAAAAATCTCAGTTTGGCAGAAATTCATTAACTTGGAATCTTTAAGAAGTCAGGAATTAGGCACTGGCCTAACAAGGTTAATTCTTGACTACTCATGTGATTGTGGTAACCTTTCTGTGCCTTTGCTTCTTATCTTCCAGTGGAGGCAGCAAGCCTGCCAGGGCTGGCCCAAGAAGGGGAGTTTGAGCTTCCTCTTTGTACATATATTTGACTTGGAGCCAGTTCTAGACTGGTGTAGCCACCATAAGCAGTTATAAAGGCCTCTGGCGATCATGCTTTGCCTGGCTCCCCAGCCGATGCCAGTCCCTGCCCATTCCCACCCTCATATCTGAACAGTTGGGAATTACTTAGAAACAGCCTAATTTGTGCTCCTACAATCCAGCCAATGTGACAGCCATAAGATTGTTTTATGGTTCCTTGAGCTGCTGATTGAAGGGTATTGGGGGAAAATAGAAGCTGATTCTGTCAAGGGCTTTTCCCCAAGGTTGCCCAGAGTGGCACCTCGATAGTGGGGGACAGACTAGCACCCAGAGCTCTTGTTTCCCTGTGGGCTGTTTTCAAGCACGGTGTGTGTGTATGTGTGCTGGGTAGAGGGAATGGATATGAATCATTCAGTCACAATACTTCTCTCAACAACAATACTGTGAACTACCACAAAAATGGTTTTGGTGCTAAGCTGCACATTAGGTTTGGCAGTGATTCCTTGGATATGACTCCAAAGGCACTGGCAGCAACAAAAGTTGACAAATTAAACTGCATGAAAATTTTAAAATTTTGTGCATCAAAAGACACTATTGGCCAGGCCTGGTAATTCAGACCTATTGTCCCAGCACTTTGGGAGGTCAAAGCTAGAGGATAGCTTGAGGCCAAGAGTTCAAGACCAGCCTACACAACACAGTGAGGCTCCTCTCCCCCATCTCTACCCTCACCCCCAAAATTAACTGGGCATGGTGGTGTCCACCTATCGTCCCAGCTACTTGGGAGGCTGAAGCAGAAGGATCGCTTAAACCCTGGAGTTTGGCACTATCATAGCTCACTAGTAACAGAGTGAGACTGTCTCTAAAAGAAAAAAAAATACACTATCAACAAGCATGGTGTGTATGTGTGCTTACACATGAGGTGACTCCCAGATTAGGAGAAAATATTTTTGAATCATATATTTGATAACGAATTGATATCCAGAATACATAAAGAACTCCAACAACAAAAACCCAGTTCAAAAAATGAGCAAAGGGCTTACATAGAAATTCCTCCAAAAGAGGAATGCAAATGGCTAATAAGCACATGAAAAGATGGTCAGCATTACTAGGGAAACGCAAATCAAAACTAAAACGAGATGTGACCTCACACCCACCATGATGGCCACTATTAAAAAAAAAAAAGGCAAACAACAAGTGTTGGTGAGGTTAGAAGAAATTGAAACACTTGTGCACTGTTGGCGGGAATGGAAATTGGTACAGCTGTTGTGGGAAACAGAATGGAAGCTCCTCAAACAGTAGAAAATGGAATTACCATAGGATCCAGCAGGTGTGCTTCTGGGTATCTACTTACAAGAATAAAAAGCGGTCTTGAAGAGCTGCTTGTACACACTTGCTTCTAGCAGCATTACTCAGTGTAGTTAAAATGTGGAGGCAACCCAAGTGCCTCTTGATGGATGAATGGACAATCAAAATGTGGTATATATAGACAATGGAATATTATTCTGCATTATAAAGGAAGGAAATTCTGACAAGTGCTACAATATAGGTGAACCCCGAGGACATTATGCTAAGCCAATCACCAAAAGACAAATACTGCTTGGTTCTACTGAAGTGAGGTGCTCAGAGTCAAAGTCAGAGACAGAAAGTAGAATGCCAGGGACTGTTGGGAGGAGGAAGAGGAGTTATCATTTCGTGGGTTGACAGTTTCAGTTTTACAAGAGGAAAAGAGTTATGGAGGTGGGTGGTGGCCACGCTTACACAACGTTATGGGTGTATGTAACACTGCTGCACTGTACTCTTAAAAATGGTTAAGATGGTAAATTTTATGTCATGTATATTTGGGCACAATAAAAGAAAGAGTTTTTTAAAAAATGGGTTCATCATTGACCTCGCTGTTAATGGGTAGGTGGGGTTGAGGGAGTGGAATGAGAAGAAATGAAACCCAGTCCCCAGCCTTAGAGAGTCTCAGTCTCCTCGGAAATGCAGGGTGTTATTCAAGCAAGAAGTCACTGGCCTCCAGCAAGGTTCCTTAGAGCTCCAGTGTTAGCTGAGGTCTCACGTCCTTTGAGATTAAATAAAATTGGCTGGAGTCTTTAACCCTCAAACGCCCTCTAAAGTTTTCTGCAGGTCCCCAGGGACCTTTGTCCTTTCCCTGTCCCCAGACCCTGGGTTCCTGCAGGTCAACCAGAACTCTCTTTCCTTTTTTGCCTCTGACACTCTCCCTCTGGAGATTTGCAGGCAGCAGACTTTACTCATGACTTGGTGTGCTCCACAAGGCAAGCAACAGTTACCTAAATTCTGGCCAGCCCTGGGCTGAAGTTCCTTAGCCTGTCCAACCTTGAGACCAGACCTTGGCCATGTCCCTTCACAGAGCTGAGCTCTCCACTTGAACCTATGGTCCCCTGACCCTCAGAGTCCACTTCCCAGGCCCACCCCAGGAAAGCAGTTTCCCTACAGGTATCATTTGGAGCTACGATATCTCCATTCCCACTTCCCTTCATCCCTTGTACGTTAATGTGGTTCATTAGTGTGGTTTGCTAAGGAAAGGCCATCTGCCTTTTGAACTGGTACCCCATGTGACTATGACTTATTCCCAAAGAGCCAAATAAGTTTTTGAAAGACTTCATCTTAGGATCTCACCTTTTACTGCAAAGAAAACAAACCAAAAAAGCTTTGTAATTTTTGTCTATTGTTTTTCCTTCTCCCAGCCTCACCAAGGAAAGCCATGGCATGGAGATTTATTTTCCCATCGATAGGAATTATGCCCTCCCTTGCTAATGAAATCAGAAGTCATTATAGTGAGTTTGAATTTTAAATGGCATCGTTTTTTAACTGTGCCCCATTTGTTATATGCGATGTCCCATTAGTTTGTTCAACAGACAGATGCCATAGGGACTCAATGGAAGGTGGAATCTGTGGACTGGAGCAACCAGGAGTGGCTTCTTTGGAGGAGTAGGAATTGACCTGGAACATCACAGCAGCAAAGGGTAGAATTTAGTGAGGTCAAGATGAAGGGTGGGGCAGGTAGCAAGTGGGAGTGGGCACTGACAGTAATGGGAATTAATCACCCTTCATCCAATCAATAAGTATTTATGGGGCTCCATGCAGTTCTGGCCCTCTGTTCAGCACTGCACTGGAGAGGCACAGATGGACACAGCCAGTTCCAGGCCACAGTGAGGAATGGGAGAAGCTCAGGGTCATGTGGAGTGGGGTGCTGCCTCCAGGCGATCAGGAGAGACTGCCAGGAGAGAGTGACATTTAAGCTGAGATGGGAGGGAGGAATGTGTGGGTGATGGTGAGAGGCAGTGTTTCAAGCACAGGGAACATTGTTTATGAAATTCCTAAGTCAAGAGAAGCCTGGTGAGGAAATGGAGGGAGTGTGACATAGCAGATTCAATGAGAGCTGGAGGCTGCACGTGGTGAGGAACAGGCTGGGAGAGGCAGGTGCAGGGCCGATGTGTACAGGGCAGGCTGGGCCTTGGAGGCCCTGCAGGGAGGAAGGACATAATCCTCAGGGCTGTGGGAGATACTGAGGGGTTTTTAGCAGTGAGGCTACATGATCAGATCTGGGCTTTAGAAAGGCACCTGGGCTGGGCTTGAAGATAAATTGAAGCGAAGGGAAACCGGGAAGCAGAGGGTGGGTTTGGGAGGGGGTTGCAGCAATCTGTGGAGCTCCAATGCCTGTCTGAGACAGAGGGCATGGGTCAGAGCAGAGACCTTGTGCTAGGACATGAGTGGGCAGGAATGGAGCCCGGGACCTCACAGGGGGAAAGGCAGAGACAAGAGGACTTGCAAAGGACAGGTCAGGGTGGCTTTGGGATTGCTGCTTGGGGGAACCAACTGGATGAAACATGAATTGCCAGGGGTGAATCCTCCCCCTTCTAGGAAAGGGTGCTGTACCATAGGTTTTCCCAATGTCAAGATACATGGCACTGGTGGGCGGTGTCCAAGATGGCATAGTGTTTACTCACACGGTGAGAAAGTCTATCTCTGGCACTTTAACAGTCTTTAACATCCCCCTGGCACTTCCTAACCTCCCTTTTCTGCAAAGAGAGAGTAGGCCTCAGGCTCAGAGCCTTCCACAGGTAACAGTCCCTAGCTGGGATTGCATTTATTTTTATGGCTGCTTTCTATTTATGGTCAGTGAAACCAGATTTCCAATGATGGCAGTGATATCAAGTTTTGTTTTTAAACAAAGGCATTTGAGCTAAGGGGAAAATGGTCCACCTTTACGACATATATTAAATAAACAGCGGTAGGGCTGGTATGGGGCTATGGCAAAAATCAGGAGGGGAGGACCTGGATTTAGAGAAAGCTGGGAAACACCAGATAGCACAAAGAACACAGGGTTTGGAGTCCTGCAGCCTGGTCTAAGTACTTGCATCCTCCTCCCAGTCACTGTGGGGACTGGCTGACATCCTCAGAACTCTGAAGACTCTTGGGACCCTCCTCATTGTCAGGGTCACAACGGGAGCTGGTCTTCCCCCACCCCGACCCTCCCACAGAGTCTCGGGAGTGAAGGTGGGAGTAGCCGTGTGGGGTCAGGTTAGCGTCTCCTTTATTCTAGGAACTGTTTTGGCTCCTCCAAGAAATTAAGCCTGAAGAACAAATCTTCCCGAAGATAAAATTTCCAAGATAAGTTGTTCAAACACTACCGGGTAGACTTTGCTCTCCTACAGTGGTGTCTAGCCACAGGAAGGTTTTGAACGTCAGGCTATCGCCGGTGTCTGTTCAGCACAGTTCCTGGGCGCCAAGGCCAAGGCTGTCCAGCCTTAGTCCCTATATGAGCAGAAGGGGAAGTGGCCTCTCTGTGGCCCGGGGAATTGCTGTTGTTGCAAGACTGAAAACTCAGTGCCCCTTTCTTGGGGGCTTCCTCTTTTATACTTTCGATTTTGATGTTGGGAGGTGTGTTCCTGCCTGCTCCCCATTGGCCAGAAGCTTGATGGGCACAGTCATTGCCAGGCTATAAAACTGCAGGGTGTCTACAGTCAGAGTCTTTACACAGCTTCCACAATTTAATCCATCTCTTTGGTGAATTGTTTTTGTCAGTCATCGCCCACCTATGCTGAATAAGGACAGAACCTTGTCCTTACCTGAGGTCCCAACACCCTTCGCCGTGTCTAGCACTCAGTAAGGACGTGTTGAAGAAATGAATAATGGAAAGGGCCAGAGATGTGATCTTATTTTTCTGTTTCCTTCACCAGGCTTCAGACTAGTAAGAGCTTGTCTGAGAAATATAATTGGGAGGGAATTAGAAATTGGCTTTTTCTTGCCCCTGTGACCTCATAATCTACCCAAGGGATTAAAGAAAGAATTCTTTTAAAATGGGAGTTTAAAGAGTTTAAAATTACTCTGAGTTCAAAATCAAAAGCAGTATTTCAAGAGCATTGGTATGCTTTCATTAGTTACCTAAATCACAAAAAATAGTCCACTTGGTGGCAGGATCTGAGAATGAAAGGGTTCCATGTGGCTCTGCGGGATGGTGAGACTGGAGGAGGATAGTACCCCCCAGTTCACTTTGAAAAGCAGAAACGAATAAATGAGTAGGGTTGACTGGTGCTGAATTTTCACACCGAACTATCTACCACTTTGCTTTCTTTTCTTTTTCTTTTTCTTTTTTTTTTTTTTTTTTTTGAGACAGAGCCTCAAGCTATCCCCCTGGGTAGAGTGCCATGGCATCACACTCACAGCAACCTCCAACTCCTGGGCTCAAGCGAGTCTCCTGCCTCAGCCTCCCAAGTAGCTGGGAC
>CAUYTI010156091.1:0-19031 GCA_963575145.1 Galago senegalensis | reverse complement strand
GGCGCCTGTGGTCCCAGCTACTTGGGAGGCGGAGGCAAGAGACTCGCTTGAGCCCAGGAGTTGGAGGTTGCTGTGAGCTGTAATGCCACGGCACTCTACCCAGGGGGACAGCTTGAGGCTCTGTCTCAAAAAAAAAAGAGTCTTAATAAGTAAATATACAGGGTGGTCATGAACTTTATGGCCACCTGTATTTTAGAGGCAAGTGGCCAGAAAGGGATAGTAGTGTGAATGGAAGAGAGAGAGCCACAGGAGCTCCCAGGCACAGAGGATGGGATCTGAAGAGGGATCATTGTGATAGGCGCTCTGGAAGGTGGGAGGGGAAACCGAGGCCAGGAGGCGAGGAACTTGGCCCAGCAAGGCTTGATGACAGTGCCTGTAACACAGAACACCTGCCTGGTGCTAGGCACTGTTTTAAGTGCTTTCTGTGTAATAACTCGATTTTCCACCATCCTAAGAGGTGGTTTGCTATCATTATCGTTATTAACCTCATCTTACGTTGAGGACAGTGAGGCAGGAAGTGGGGGGACTTGCCCCACATCACTCAGTGAGTATGGGGCAGAGTCAGGTTATGATCCTGGGGTTCTGGCTCTAGGTGTGGACCCCCTCATGGCTGCTCTATACTATCCCCACACCAATGGCAGCTGTGCAGCTGTGACCCAGGCCAGGAGCTGGGGCTTAAGCCCTTTTCCCTGCAGGCCTGTCTAGAAAATGAAAATATGGAGCTGTGGTTCAGATATTAGGAAGAATTCCCATCAGTGCCAACAGCATTAGACGAAGGCCTAGGCCCTTCTAAGCACAGGGCCTTACCAGGTGCAGGCACACCCATAAAACTGGCCCCGCTCCTAGGTTACCCCACAGACTCCTGACAGTGCCTCAAGAGGCAGCCTGGTCTTTATGCCTGTTGCCTAGAGAAGCAAACAGGCACAGAGAGGTGCTTCATTTTGCCTCAGGTCACACAGCAAATCAGTAGCAGAGAGGGGCTGTGAACCTGGGCCTGTGAAATCCCAAAGTCCCCTAACTCAAGCCCTGAATTTTAAGAGAGAGACAGCTGTGGGGTTCCAGAGGGTCTTACCTCACATCCTTGGTGTCTCTCCTTTTCCTATGCCAAGGCCCAGGAGACGGCAACGGCTTCCTTCTCCACAGACGCTGAGGATCACGGCGCCCTGTGACTCTCCCCTGTCCCCTGCCACCCTCTGAACCACTGGTCACCATGGCTACTTCAAAGTTGCGGTCAGTGCCTAGGGAGGAGGAGACCACCATCCTCATGGCCAAGGAAGAGCTGGAGGCCCTCCGCACGGCCTTTGAGTCGGGGGACATCCCCCAGGCCGCCTCCCGCCTCCGGGAACTGCTGGCCTCCTCCGATAGCACCCGCCTGGAGGTGGGTGTCACAGGCGAGTCGGGGGCCGGCAAATCGTCCCTCATCAATGCCCTGCGTGGCCTTGGGGCCGAGGATCCCGGCGCAGCTCTCACTGGCGTCGTGGAGACCACAATACAACCCTCGCCCTACCCGCACCCCCAGTTTTCTGACGTGACCCTGTGGGACCTGCCAGGGGCCGGCTCTCCGGGCTGCCCAGCCGACAAGTACCTCAAGCAGGTGGACTTCAGCCGCTATGATTTCTTCCTGCTGGTCTCCCCGCGCCGCTGCGGGGCGGTGGAGAGCCGCCTGGCCACAGAAATCCTGCGCCAGGGCAAGAAGTTCTATTTTGTGCGCACCAAGGTGGACGAGGACCTGGCTGCCACGCGCACCCAGAGGCCCTCCGGCTACAGCGAGATCGCTGTCCTGCAGGAGATCCGGGATCACTGTGCCGAGCGGCTGCGGGCAGCTGGTGTGTCCGACCCCCGCATCTTCCTGGTGTCCAACCTCTCGCCCACCCGCTACGACTTTCCCGTGCTCGTGTCCACTTGGGAGCACGACCTGCCAGCCCACCGGCGCCACGCGTGCCTGTTGTCCCTGCCTGACATCTCGCTGGAGGCCCTGCAGAAGAAGAAGGACATGCTCCAGGAGCAGGTGCTCAAGACCGCCCTGGTGTCTGGCGTCATCCAGGCCCTGCCAGTGCCCGGGCTGGCCGCTGCCTATGACGACGCCCTGCTGGTCCGCTCGCTGCGCGGCTACCACCGTAGCTTCGGCTTGGATGACGACTCGCTGGCCAAGCTGGCAGAGCAGGTGGGCAAACAGGCAGGGGACCTGCGCTCGGTCATCCGCTCCCCACTGGCCAACGAGGTCTCTCCTGAGACCGTCCTGCGACTCTATTCCCAGTCGTCCTATGGCGCCATGCGGGTGGCCCGTGCCTTTGAGAAGGGCATCCCTGTGTTTGGAACGCTGGTGGCTGGCGGCATCAGCTTCGGCACTGTCTACACCATGCTCCAGGGCTGCCTCAATGAGTTGGCTGAGGACGCCCAGCGTGTCCGCATCAAGGCCCTGGAGGAGGAGGAACCCCAGTCAGAGGACAGCTTGGAGGCGGCTGGTGACAATGGTGTAGAAAAGCGGGGGTCCGGAGAAGGAGGTGGAGAGGAAGCCCCACTCTCAGCCCGCAGGAAGCTCGGCCTCCTCCTCAAGTACATTCTCGACAGCTGGAAGAAGCGCGACTTAGAAGAGAAGTAAAAGTGCAGCCCTCACCCCTTGCCTCGCCCACAAACTAAGCTTTAACAAAGCCAACCAACCAAACAAAACAAGGCCAGTGTGGTGAAAATGAGAGCTGTGGTTGCTGAGGGTCAGGGGCATGGAGGGGACAGGCGGTGAATGACCCGAACTCCCAGTCTGGGCAGCACAGGGTGACGAGGGAGCCCATGTCCAAGAGGGTTGTGCTGAAGGGGATAGGAATGACCTAGGGAGAGGTTCCAGGTGTGGGTGGTAGGCCCGGGGCTCCTTGGTGGCCCCCTAGTGGCTAAGGGGGACTTCTTATGTGGCAGCAGGATAGCAGCCCCAAACAGGAGCCAACTGTGAAGCTGAGGGGGTGGCTGAGTGGTGATTGGGTCCTACCAAGGTACTTTAGTTTCAATCTCATGTTCTTTTCTGAGAACCTGTCCCTAAAAGCCAGTGCCTGGGATGGGTACCATGGTGCCTAGCAACTAGCTGAACAGGTAGGGCAGAGCAGGTGTCCTGGGCCTGATATCTGTGGCCACGGGGTTCACCTCCATGTGGGGCTTGGGGGAGACAGAATGAGAGGAGAGAGCATGAGTGGATAGTTTCCATGAGCATCAAAGGAGAAAAGAAGCAGAGGGCACAACTCTGTGTGGGATGGTCTCATCCAGGACGGGAGGCGAGTGTGTCTCAGGAGGTGAGTGTGCGTGGCAAGACTTCTGGTATATCTGTGATTGGGAGGAATCTTGGTAAGTCTCTGTGATTTTGATGCCACGGGTCTAAGACTGTGATGTGTTTGCTGAGCGTGGGGTCATCTGTCTCCGTGTGTTTGCGTGGGAGATGTGTGTGACTACTTAGACCCTGCTGGGGGGGGGGACTGTGTGGTGAGGTTTCTAAAAGCTGTACCTGGCTGAGTGACAGTGGGCACGTGCAACATAGGGGCTGAGGCTCCTTTTGTCTGGCGCAAGCATCCCTGGGAGACCAAACTCCTAAGCACTAACTAGGTGCCTCCCTCTGTGCTTGGTGCAAAATGACGCACTCATTCCTGCTGATGTATCAGCTCTTACCTGCTGAGTCGAGGGTCACACATGCTTAAAAAGTTAAAGAACTACCAGACCAGGGAGTCTGGACAGGTCAGGATCAGGGTTGCCCAAGGGCTTCTGAGAGGTCAGATAAGGCTCAGGGAGGGGCTGGATTTAGGTGCAGGGAAGAGGGTCAGTTTCTAGGTTGATGCCTCCAGTATGGGGGCAGTGGGACCACCTTGTGTAGTGAATAAAGAAACTGTCACGGGCCGGGCATGGTGGCTCATGCCTATAATCCTAGCACTCCAGGAGGCTGAAGTGGGTAGATTGCCCAAGCTCACGAGTTTGAGACCACTTGAGCAAGAGTGAGACCCCCATCTCTAAAAATAGGGGGATGTTGTGGCAGGTGCCTGTAGTCCCAGCTACTGGGAGGCTGAGGCAAGAGAATCGCTTGAGCCCACGAGTTTGAGGTTGCTGTGATGTCACAGCATTCTACCAAGGCTGACAAAGTGAGACTCTGTCTCAAAAAAAAAAAAAAAAGGAACTGCCATGAAGCAGAGTTGCTGCTGGGAAGGTATGGGGTTTCCTTGAAAAAGGGGAAGGGAAGGGGCCCAGGAAACTTTCAAGTGGGCAGAGAAGATGCCTTCATCCTGAGCACAGGCTCCTGGGGGAGGTATAAACTTGGCAGTGCAAGATGGGAGCTCAGATCCATGGCTTGAGGAACTCAGCCAGGGTTGAGAGCAATTGGTCAGTGACTGAGGGTGGTGGGGGAGGTTCAGGGTCCTGGCATATGGCAGGAGCCCCTATTTGAGATCCTGCAGCCTGGGGAGCAATAACATGACCAGGGCCTCCTTTTGGAGAGTCACCTAGGTGCCTGGTTGGCTTGAGGAGAAGCCTCTACTATCTTAGGGGAAAACAATACCTGGGAGCTGAGTCCTCTCCCAGACTTTGCCACCTCTGCCATATGAGTGAGGAAGAAGACCGGGTTGGGTGGTCCATGTTGGAGAAACCTCCCAAGATCCACGAAGATCACAAGGCAGCCCTGGAAGCCATGTACAAGGCACAGCATGCCAGAGGTGCTAAAGGGATGGCCTTACATCTAGGTGCTCATATCTACTCCTGGTAGGTTTTTCCAGAATCTGGTGATGGTTCTAGCTTCATTTGGGGGGCCTCAAATTTCCCCTGACTCTAGGAAACAATTCCAGACTATGAGTTCATCTTTACCTGGAGGACTGAGGGAGTGATGATTCCCTTTGCCATAGGAGGGCTCTGTGCTTCGCAAAGGGCCCCCCTCTTCCTGGGAGGCCTCTCTGCTGGCTCTGCCAGGACTACTTGGGGTTCACATGGGCACTTCTGCATCAAAGGGGGTCTAAGAGATTGTGGTAAGGAAGTCCCTAGATGCACAAGACAGAAGGCTCTTTCCAAGTCCAGGCTCCAAACCAACCCACATCTCTGTATCCTGCAGGTCCTTACACTTAGTCCTAAACACAAGATTCCTTGGCTCCTGTGGGGCCAGGATGGAAAGGCCAGAAATGAACATCACATGCTCTTGACACTGGTCTGAGGTTTCAGTGGGACACAGTGGGTTACTTTTGTTTCCTGTCTCCCCTTCTCTCCTATCAGCCAACTGGCCCACACATCCTGTCCCTTCTTTCTCCATCTCTTCCTCTCTTGACCTCATCCTGACAACCTCAGCTGGTTCCAGTTCAGGCCTTGCCCTTTCCATTCACTTCCTGCCCCACCCTCCTGCTTCTTTTCCCAGCCTCCAGTCCCAGTTAGGCCACAGAAGGATCTTTCTGATGTTCCCTGCTCAAAACTTCCGTGGCTCCCCACAAAGATCCAGATGCTTGTCTTGACATTCTGGGCCCTCTCCAAGCCAGTCTTTGCCTAAACCTTGCCAATAGTAAAACCCAAGTCTTCCTAAGACAGCAGACCTGGGATGACTCTGAGGAGTCAGTGCTCTATTTCACAGGTGAGGAAACTGATGCCTCCATCCTATCCTGCCCTTATAGAAGGGGAAATACAGGCTGCAGTGGGAATGTGACCTGCCCAGTGTTGCCTGCCAAGTCCCTGGCACATCTGGGACCCGATTTGATTGTGTAATCTCTGGGTGTTTGTGCTGGCTGTCCCTGTCTGTCATACCAGCAAGGATACCAGAGCCCAGTGGCAGGACGGGGTTTGCCTAGGTGTGTGCTACAGTCTCTGAGCAGACACAGGTGCTCAGAAAGCAGGTGTGGGGGAGGGGCAATATTTCAATACATGAGCCAGATCAGTTGGGCCTCTCTTTTCCCAGCTCTGAGACTGTTAGCACCCAAAGAAGTCTTGGTATATGTGGGTGTTCATTTGTGTGATTGGGGCGGCGGGGAGGGGGGGTGTATGGCAAAAGGGTCTGAGGGAGCTGGTCCATGTCCTGGGTCTAGGGTGGGCTAATAGTCATTTAGCAAGCAATTTTCCTACTCTGTATGGTAGGAACACTATGAAATTATGCATCTGGTTAGAACAGTGCCTGGCCCAGAGCAAATGTTCTACCAGAGATGATGAAGGTCCTAGTCCTTAATCACTGCCTTCTTTTGTTGATCACAGTGTCTTGTGCGTGGTTAAGTTGCAAGAAATGTTATTTAAGAGTTTGGATTCTAGGTTGGGTGCGGTGACTCACTACTATAATCTTAGCACTCTGGGAAGCTGAGGTGGGAGGATTGCCTGAGCTCAGGAGTTTGAGACCAGCCTGAGTAAGAGCAAGACACTGTTTCTACTAAATAGAAAAATTAGCCAGGTGTTGTGGTGGGCACCTGTAGTCCTGGCTACTCAGGAGGCTGAGGCTTGAATCCAGTAAGTAGCTTGAGGTTGCTGTGAGCTATGATGTCACCAGGTACTCTAGCGTGGGATAACAATGTGAGACTCTGTTTAAAAAAAAAAAAAGTTTGAGGTTTGGCGCTCGTAGCACAGTGGTTACAGAGCCAGCCACATACACCGAGGCTGAAGGGTTTGAACCCAGCCTAAGCCATCTAAACAATGACAATTGCAACAAAAAATGCCAGGCATTGTGGTGGGTGCCTGTAGTCTGAGCTACTTGGGAGGCTAAGGCAAGAAAATCGCTTAAGCCCAGGAGTTTGAGGTTGCTGTGAGGTGATGCCAGCACATTCTACCTAGGGTGACATAGTGAGACTCTGTCTCAAAAAAGAAAAAAAAAGTTTGAATTCTAGAATCAGAAGACCTCAGTCCCATTCCTAAGACCCCATGCCCTAGCTGGTAGGCTTGGGCAGGTTAATCATCCTCCTGTCAGTGAGAAATATAAATAGTAAGAAAATTTCCTTTTCCAGGTGGTTATGAGCCAGGATATCTAGCAGTGATAAATAAGTGTTAACTAAAGTAAAGCATTTAGCCTGCATATTATTATACTCTTAATATTACAAAGTATGACTGGTGATGGCTTAGTCACTCAGACACTTTGAGCTTTGTTATGATTTCTAGTCTTATTATTATTATTTTATTTATTTTTTAAGCAGTTTTTTTGGCCATGGTTGGGTTTGAACCCACCACCTCCGGCATATGGGGCCAGTGCCCTACTCCTTTGAGCCATAGGCACCACCCTATTTTTTTTTTTTTTTAAGAGAAAGGATTTCACTCTATAACCCAGGCTGCAGTGCAGTGGCTCAATCACACACAGCTCACTGAAGCCTTGAACTCCTGGCCTCACATAATCCTTCCACCTTAGCCTCCTGAGTTGCTAGGATTACAGGCGTAAGCCACTGTGCCTGGCTGTCATAGTTAAACTTTTTAATTTGGTCTATCTCTTGAGAGTGATCATAAAACAAGACAGCCAATCTCTAGGAGAAGCCTCACTAGGAAAAAGTTAGGTTCAGGTATATCAACGTAAAAAAATGTAGAGATGAATCCCTAAATTTAACATTTTATTTGGGAAGAGAGAATTATAATACAGGGCATACATGCAGACCAGGTGGTATTTGGTATGTGCAAAGAACCAAGAGAAGGTTGGAGGTTTTATAAAAAAGAGGAATGTTACATGTGGTCCTGAGAGTTCACTGGTATTAGTAAAGCTTTGAGAAGTTGACAAGTTCTGACTGGTGGGTGACAGTGGTAGGCGAAATTAGCCCTAAAGTTGCAGCAAGTTACCTCAGTAGCTACAGATAAAATTTGGTTTCCGGTTACAACAGGCAAAATTTAGCAGCTGAAATTGCCAACAGTTTTTTCTAGAGCAATATTACGTATCCTAAGTGCTTTGCCTCTAGCCCCTCAACTCTGATTTGGGTGGGTATGACAAGAATGACCCAATCTGTATGATCGACTTTCACACTTCCCCTTTTTAGTCAAGATTTTTCTGTGAGAGCATCACTGATTAACCATTTTGTGGTTAGGCTTAACTGTTTCTTGGTGCTGTGTCACATCAGGGGGAAAGCAGGGAAGTCTATGTGAGGATCGTGTGCCACATATGAGCAACAAAGAGGCCAGCAAGAAAAGTTTCCTCAGGGCAGGTCTACTAGTTGTCCAACTTCAAGCTCCATCTTCTCAATGCCATCGAGCTGATAGACATCAGCTATCATCTAGAGGTACTGAGCTAACGTTATCCTATTGGAAGAGGTGGTGATGCAAAGATTAGGCAGGCAGTAAGGGAAAAACTTAGAAATCATGATGGTAACTATAATCAGCAACAATATAATAAGCACAATGTGAATAACAGTTCGAACAATGTGGCAGGGCACCATGGCCCCATGGCTCACACCTGTAATCCTAGTGCTCTTGGGGGCCGAGGCGGGAAGATCACTTGAGCTCAAGAGTTCTAGACAGGTGTTGTGGTGGGTACCTGTAGTCCCAGCTACTCGGGAGGCTGAGGCAAGAGAATCACCTAAGCCCAAGAACTGGAGGTTGCTGTGAGCTGTGATGTGATAGCACTCTACTGAGGGTGACAAAGTGAGACTGTGCCTCAAAAAAAAAAAAAAAGAGTTCTAGACCAGGCTCGGTGCCTATAGCTTAGGGGCTAGGGTGCCAGCCACATACACCAGAGTTGATGGGTTTGAACCTGGCCCAGGCCCGCCAAACAACAATGATAACTATAACCTCAAAATAGCTGGGCATTGTGGTGGGCACCTGTGGTCCCAGCTGCTTGGGAGGCTGAGGCAAGAGTATTGCTTAAGCCCAAGAGTTTGAGGTTGCTGTGAGCTGTGATGGCCACAACACTCTACTGAGGGTAACATAGTGAGACTCTGTCTCAAAAAAAAAAAAAAAAGAGTTTGAGACTAGCCTGAGCAAGAACAAGACCCCTGTTCTACTAAAAACAGGAAAAAAACTAGCCAGCATTGTGGCAGGTGCCTTTAGTCCCAGTTAAGTTTGAGTTTTCTGTGAGCTGTGATGCCATGGTACTCTACTCAGGATGATAGAGTAAGGTTCTGTCTTGAAAAAAAAAAAGCTAAAAAGCAATAGTTTGAACCATCAACCTAGTTTTGAAGGTAACCATCTAAACAGGTTGAAAAGTCCAGACATATCTGGTGGGATTTGTTGGAGCCAGGTAGCTTCTTTTTTTTTTTTTATCTTGTATAATTGTGTTTCCAATTCCACAGAGGAATTTATCCAAGTAGCAAGCAGTATCACGTATTGCACACACTCTACTAAATTCAGCTACCAACTAACCTAGAACAATTCTGTTATCTAATGGTGGCTGTTGAATCAGCTATAGATATGATCATTATGGATAAGTTTCTTGGGTTTTTTTTTTTTTTGCAGTTTTTGGCTGGGGCTGGGTTTGAATGCACCACTTCCAGTTTATGGGGCCAAAGCCTTACTCCTTTGAGCCACAGGTGCCGCCCTTTTTTTTTTTTTTGAGTCAGAGTTTCATTATGTTGCCCTCAGTAGAGTGCTGTGGTGGCATCATAGCTCACAGCAACCTCAAACGCTTGGGCTTAAGTGATTCTCTTGCCTCAGCCTCCCAAGTAGCTGGGACTACAGGAACCCACCACAACGTCTGGCTATTGTTTGTTTTTGTTGTTGTTGTTGTTGTTGTTGTTGCTGTAGTTGTCATTGTTGTTTAGTAGGGCCAGGCTGGTTCAAACCCACCAGCCATGGTGTATGTGACTGGCACCCTAATCACTGAGCTATGGGCACCAAGCCAAGGATAAGTATCTAGCCATTGTTTCTAAGTGACTAACTCTGATCCAAGAGAGAGTAGCTCTGAGAACAGAGGCTCATCTGGCTTAACATATGCCTCTTGGTGGGGTTTCCCTTTTAGCATAATGATATAAGTTAATAGCAAACTACTGTTCAGAGTTTGCTTAAATTGAATTCAGAAATATCCTAAACCTTGTTGGCCTTTTATTTTCCATTTATTGAGGTATGATGCCCATGTATATGGTTGATTATCCAATCCCCCCCAAATAAAAATGTATCCTGGTGGAGGGCTGGGCGCCGTGGCTCACACCTGTAATTCTAGCACTCTGGGAGGCCAAGGGCATGTATTGCCTGAGCTCAGGAGTTCGAGACCAGCCTGAGCTAGTGGAAAACCTGTCTCTAAAAAACAGCTGGGCATTGTAGTCCCAGGTACTTGGGAAGCTGAGGCAAGAGAATTGCTTGCCCCTAAAGAGTTGGAGGTTGCTGCGAGCTGTGATGTCACAGCACTCTACCAGGGGGTGACAAAGTGAGATTCTGTCCCCCCTCCAAAAATATATCCTGATGGCACAACAGTAATTCCATGTGGGGTACCTTGTATACTAATGGTTCCTTGTATGGAGGTGTCAGAAGTTTTTATCTAAGCATCTATTATCTAATTATTACATTGTTGGATACCATCAACAATGAAAGGATTAGGATCATAAATGTTTTTGCAATTAGTCAAGGTATATTTTTTACAATTTTTTTTTGAGACAGAGCCTCAAGCTATTCCCCTGGGTAGAGTGCCATGGCATCACAGCTCACAGCAACCTCCAACTCCTGGGCTCAAGCAAGTCTCCTGCCTCTGCCTCCCAAGTAGCTGGGACTACAGGCGCCCGCCACAACGTCTGGCCATTTTCTGGTTGCAGCCATCATTGTTGTTTGGCAGGCCCGGGCTGGGGATTCGAACCCACCACCTTAGGTATTTGTGGCTGGCACCTTAGCCACTTGAGCCACAGGCACCGAGCCATTTTTTACAATTTTTAAAATCTCATTTGAAGGTCTCTTCTGTAGTTCGCAGGCACTGCTGAGGTAAAACAGGGAATTTGAATATGTGGGTCTAAAATTTGATTTTGTTAAAAGGACTGGATTCACAATTTGAACAAATGGTTACATTAGAAGCATGAGTGAAATCTATTACAGGGAAGATTAAAAATTTGTTTGCATCACGAACAGGTTAGGGTTTTTGGTGACAAATCTGATAGTTATATTTCCCCCTTTGGCAATGAGCTGGGAGATGCAATCTAGGGCCTTGTCTTCCCAGGAAAATGCAGGCATATGAGAAGAGACCAAAAATAAAAGGCAAAAGGTATACTGGCCTTGTCTGGGCATCTTGGGATACAGTCTAATACAAATGTGGTCTGCCTCATCTCTGGATGAGTTTTATTTCTAAATCCCCTGTTGGGGTGCTGGTCTAGTTGGGAGTAAGAGTCTTTCTTAAATGAGAGCTGTGTCGGCTCAGTGCCCATAGCTCAGTGGTTAGGGCACCAGCAACATGCACCAGGGCTGGTGGGTTCAAACCTCACCTGGGCCTGCTAAACAACAATAACAACAAAGAAATAGCCAGGCATTGTGGTGGGCACCTGTAGTCACAACTACTTGGGAGGCTGAGGCAACAGAATCGCTTTAGCCCAAGAGTTTGATGTTGCTGTGAGCTGTGATGCTACAGCTCTCTACTGAGAGCAACACCGTAAGACTCTGCCTCAAAAAAAAGAGATGTGGGCTCAGCACCTGTGGCTCAAGTGCCTAAGGTGCCAGCCACATACACCTGAGCTGGTGGGTTCAAATACAGCCCAGGCCCACCAAACAACAATGACGGCTGCAACCAAAAAACAGCCGGGTGTTGTGGCGGGCGTGTGTGGTCCCAGCTACTTGGGAGGCAGAGGCAAGAGAATCATTTGAGCCCAGGAGTTGGGGGTTGCTGTGAGCTGTGATGCCATGGCACTCTACCCAGGGTGACAGCTTGAGGTTCTGTCTCAAAAAAAAGAGAGATGTGGATCCAGGAGTCAATGCTGTTTAGTTTGGTGGCACAGGATTTAGTGGGAAGGAGTTATATAGACCTTTCCAGAGATGCTGGAGAGATTTATTTATTTATTATTTTATTTTTGTGAGACAGAGTCTCACTATGTTGCCCAGGGCTTGAGTACCATAGTGTTAGCCTACTTCACAGCAACCTCAAACTCCTGGGCTCAGAAGATCCTCATGCCTTAGCCTTCCAAATAGCTGGGACTATAGGCGCCTGTCACAATGCCTGGCTAGTTTTTTTTCTAAGCTGATCTCATGTAAGCCACCCATCTCTGCCTCCTGGAGCACTAGGATTACAAGCATGAGCTACCATGCCTGGCCACGAATTACTTTTTTTTGATGAGACAAGGTCTTGCCTAGGCTGGAGTGCAATGGCATCATCCCAAGTTACCAACCTCCAACTCCAAAGCTCAAGCAATCCTGCCTCAGCACCAAGCCGGGCTAATTTTTTAATTTTTTTTTTTTTTTTGTAGAGATAGGTCTCCCTATATTGCCCAGGTCAGTCTTCAACTCCTGGGTTCAGCAATCCTTCTGCTCGACCTTCTCAAATGCTGGGATTATAGATGTGAGCCCCTGTACCCAGCCTCCTGGAAAGAATTCTTATGTAGGTGCCTTTTCCAGTTGACAGAGTCACAAGGCTGCAGATTATGGCATTTTGGGTCTTTGTCTCCTGGGAGCATGTTGTGGAAAGATTGTTCTACCAAAGTATGATTTTTATTTATTGCTATATTAATGCCTTTACAATAGTGGAATATATATGTCCCCATATATCAATGGAGTGTCAAGAGCAGAGGGAGCCAAGTGTATAAGCCTGTGACTGTTTCAAAAGGTGAAAGTTTATGAGCTCTGAAGGGAATGGCCCTTAGATTTAATAATACACAGGAAGAACTTTAGGTCAAGGAAGGTGTAGAGTTTCCATAAATTTTGCCAAGTGTTTTTTTTTAAATCATTTCATTTGTTCATTCTTCTAAGCCAGAAGATTAGGGATGAAAATGCTATGAAACTGGCCAAAATGAACACATCTGTCTTATTACACGGTCAGTAAAATTGGTTCTCTGATCACTATGTAGTGCAAGAGGTGCTCCCTGGGTAGGAACAATTTATTTTGGCCACAGCTGAAACGGGATTATCTACAGAGAAAAGCCTCTATAGAGAACACACAAACATTACTGGCACCTATGTATCCCCATGGGAAGGAGGTAGTTGGATGAAATCCATTTGCCAAACCTCAAAAGGCACATTAGATAAAGTGTCCAGGGATCAGTATGTACAGGGCAGGGGGTACAAGCCACTAAGGCACTTTTTGCAGCTTTTTAAATGTTGCCCCACCAATATACTGTTTCATGAAAGAAATGAATTTGTTAGTTGCTCAATGAGTCAAATTATGTGCCACAATTAACACTGAATTTGAGAGAACTGGTTTGTTATCAGGTCCAAGCCACAGCTCTTTTTTTATCATCAAACTAGCGGCCGCAATCTTTCCAATTCTGTTTTTCGGTTTCTGGTGCCCAATTTTGCGCATCTTTGGTAATTATTTTTAGATCATCTTTTGAAGGCTCTTTTAGTGGAGCTGTTACAGAGATTGATGAAATGGACCTTTAATAGCAGCATTCTTTGCAAGCATTATCAGCACGGTTTTTCTAGCTTCCACAGAGTCTAACCTTGGATGTCTGGAAATTTTGATAATAGCAAAGGCAGCTGCTGGTAGCTGGATGGCATCCATCCAGGAAGTCCTGTACAGAACCCATTTCTGAATATATATTTGCAGATTTTCCTTTCATAAAGAGGCAAGCCCAGGTAAGAGTATTAAGTCCTGTTGGGCGGAAGTAGCCACAGATGAGGGAGCAGCTTCAATGACTTTGAAGGCAGCAATAACTGCATATTCTGAGCAGTATCTATCATTGTCATTTTTTTTTTGAGACCAAGTCTCAAGTTGTCACCCTCAGTAGAGTGACATGGCATCTTAGCTCACAGCAACCTCAAAGTTCTGGGTTCAAATGATCGTCTTGCCTCAGCCTCCCCAATAGCTAGGACTATAGGCACCTGCCACAACGCCCAATTACTTTTTAGAGACAGGGTCTCGCTCTGGCTCATGCTTGAACCTGTGAGCTGAGGCAATCCACCCTCATTAGCCTCCCAAGTGCTGGGATTGCAGGTGTGAGCCACAGCACCCAGCCTACCACTGTCATTTTAAAATATGATCTATTGCTAGATGCAGTGCTCATGCCTGTAATCTTAGCACTCTGGGAAGCTGAGGCAGGAGGATTCCTTGAGCTCAGAAGTTCGAGACTAGCCTGAGCAAGAGCGAGACGAGACGCCCATCTCTGCCAACAATAGAAAAACTAATTGAGGGGGGCACCTGTAGTCCCAGCTATTGGAGAGGCTAAGGCAAAAGGATTGCTCAAGCCCAAGAGTTTGAGGTTGCTGTGAGCTACAGTGATGCCACAGCACTCTACCAAGGGCAACAGAGTGATACTCTGTCTCAAAAAAAAAAAATGGTTAAAGGAGATTGTATGATGATATTTTCAGTGGATTTAATTAATAGGGTGGTAGGTGGCATAGCTCTTAAACAAGGGGGTGACACTTGAGCTGTTGGCTTTAATATCCAATGGAGTTGGTACTGACCTCCATGTTTCTGGGTTGGGACACCCAAGGCATCTATTTCCGTTCATAAACAGTAAGAAAAGAAGTTGGTAATTGGGGTATTGTAGGGGTGTGGGATTTAAAAGCTCTTCTTTAATAAGTTAGGTATCTTCAGATTTTTCTCAAAAATACTTTTAAGATAATGGGATAAGGTTTAGAGGTTTTAAGTAGGGCATGCAGGGGTTAAGCAGTCAAAGAGAAGTTTGGTATCTGGTTATAGCAGTACCCAGAGAGTCCAAGAAACTCTCCAAGTTGTTTAGTTGGGGTTTAGGGAATTGAAGGACACTTCATATTTGTTCAGAGTCCACATGTAGTCCTGATCAGAAATCAGATTACCCACATATTTACTTCAGGTCTTAACTAGTTGTTTTTCTTTAGAAACCTTGTGATTCTTGGTGACTGGGAGTTTTAATACATGTCTCCCTCCGGTTGCCTGTGAGGGAGAACAAAGGAGTCAGTCATCTACAAGTTGTTGTGAGGAAGAGACTTGGGGAAAACCCACATCTTCTAAATCAGCCTTCAGAATTTGGGGGAAATAGGAAGGACTTTCAGTATAGCCTCGAGGCAGAATGGTCCAGGTATATTGTAGTTTTTCTCAGGTGAAGGCAAGTATTGACTGTCTTGATCAACGGGGATGCTAAAGGCACTACAGAGGTAAAGTATAGTGAAAAACTTACTGCCATGTTTCCCCCAAAATAAGACACTGTCTTATATTTATTTTTTCTCAAGAAGACACATTAGGGCTTATTTTCAGGGGATGTCTTCCTCTCCGCGCAGAAATGCACGGTGTGGCTATGCAGATACGCTACATAGCCCCCCCATCACCAGGTCTTATTATCAGGGTAGGGCTTATATTTAACAAATGCATAGAAATCCTGCTAGGGCTTATTTTTTGGGTAGGTCTTATTTTCAGGGAAACACGGTATCAGTTGGCATTAAGGTCAATAAAGTATATGGATTTGGAACTGCGATGACAGTGTATAACAATATTATTTACTACATGGACATCCTGAACAAATCTTTATCCTTGACTATTAGGTTTTCTTACTGAGAGAATGGGAGTATTACAAGGATTGGTAAAAGGAATTATGAATCCTGAGTCTTCTAATTTTCAGTGATAAGCTTTGTGCCTTATAAGGCAGGTTGGCTCATGGGATACTGTTTAATTTTAGACAAGGGGTTGGTGGGATCAGTTTGGATTTTTATCTGGGCATCCATGTAATATAAACCCTACTTACATCTGTTAACAATGTGGCCCACAAAGAGACAGGTATCTGTTCCAGTAAGGAATTTTGAAAGTCACCAGAGATGTCTTTGGCACATAGGACAGCATAACATATAAGCAGAACATCACTGGTAGAGTCCAGCAAACTCCTGGGCTCATCAAACTCTGGAATTATTCCCCTTATTGGGAGAAGGAGATATTTCTCAAAAAATATCTCATTCCCAGTAAATGATCGGGATCTGACTCCATCAGTAAGAAACAATGGTGTCTTTAAAGAAATAAATACATATTATCCTTTAAAGAAAATATGGGTGTCCCATAAGGGTTTAAAGTGGAAAGTAATAGGCTGGGACAGAAAGGCTGTCAATGGTCCTACCACTTGAATATTTTATTACTTCAAGGCAGGGGCTGGTTGATGTTGGTGAGCAACCCCAACAGGGTTGCTCCTGTGTCTATGAGAACAGTTAGAACCTCATTGCCAATTTGAAGAGTAGTCTCCCCACGATAATTGAGAGGGAGGATTGTACATCCTCAGAACCCCTTCATTGGGCGGGAAAAACTAGAAGATCACGTGAAGAAGACTATCTAATTTGTTTAAGTTTAGGACAGTTCTTCTTCCAGGAGCCTGGCCATTTGCAATAGTGACAATTTCCAGGAGAGAAGAACCTTGTGGATTAAAGTTGTGCCATTTAAGGCCTCAATTGTTATCACTGGGAGCATGCATCTTTTGTAGTTGGAGATTTAGAATTTTAGTGGCCTTGTTTTTATTGGTATTATCTAGGGTGTGAATCACTTGGTTGGCCAAATTAATAAGATGAACAGTTGGTGTAGTCTGCCATTCTAGGCAGGCTCTTCTTACTAGTTGGGAAAGTTTTTAGGAGAGACCATTAACAAACAAAATTAAAGGTGATTTTAGTGGCGTCAATAGCCATAGGACGACCAGAATTTTCTTTAAATATAATTTGGAGGCTGTTTTAGTTATGGATGAGTTTGTTGGGCTCTTGGGTATAAGGCTGAATTTTATGCCAGTCTATGGCTTCAAGAAATGCTTTGAGGTTGGCTCTATGGGAGTTTCTTGCAAGTTGCTGAGAGCCCGTTCCCAATATTATAGACTAGACTGGGGAGGTGGGGACAGGTTTTGCTAAATCCTGTTGGGGATTGGTACATTCTGCTTTTAACATCCAGTGTTGGGCCTGGCTGCCCCTCACATTATTTAAAGTTTGGGGAAATCTGGCTAGTAAGCCTGAACTGTAATGTCAAACTCATGAGTGAAACAATGGGGATCTTTAGTAACTTTAAGAAATTCCTTGGCTATAGCCTGGAGTTCAGCTTTAGTCCAAGGGATGTGGGCAATCTGTAGGACCTCAGGATCATTAAAGGGTCAGATCTTAACTAAAGGAATACGTTTTTATAGGTAGAGACTGGAAAGTAGAAGGTAGGTGTGTGTGTGTGTGTGTGTGTGTGTGTGTGTGTGTGTGTGTGTGATCAGGGAAAGATAACATCAGAAAAGAAAGGAAGTTTGAAAAGTGAAAAATGGAGAGGAGAAACAGTAGATGGCGCCTGAGCGACAGAGAAAGATTTGGGGCTTCTAAAGCCATTTTTTTCTACTTTTAGTTTTTTTGTTTGTCTTTATTAATTTAGAGATAGAATTTTGGAGCAAGGCAAATTTTGATTTTTGATTGCATTTATACGCCTAAATGTACTAATTACAGTCTACATTCCACTCAGATTGCTTAGTTTAAGAGCCTCAGCTTTCTAATTTATTCCTGAGAGAAAATTAATTTAAAGAGGTCAAACGACCCCAGTAAGGCCATTATAAAAACAGGTCATCTTTAGTATATTTGGCCCATCTGTATAAGAAAACATGATAATGGATCATAATGGTTATGCCTATAACCATCTGGAGTCCCTGATGCCGGGTTGTTTTGGCATGCCTTTGAATTTTGAGAACCCATTGTGATCTGGGTTAGTGCCAAATGTATAAAAGCTAAATTAAAACATAAGCGCTGGCTAGGGGTGTGGTGGCTCATGCCCTTAATCCTAGTACTTTGGGAGGCTGAGGTGGGAGAATCACTTGAAGCCAGGGGTTTGAGACCAACCTGAACAACATAGTACGGGCCTATCTCTACAAAAAAATAGAAAAAGTAGCTGAGTATGGTGATGTGTACCTGTAGTCCCAGCTACTAAAGATGACAGCCTGAGCCCAGGAGTTCAAGGTTGCAGTAAACTGTGATCCAACTATTATAACCCAGCCTGGGCCATGCAGTGAGACCCTGTCTCAAACAAACATAACACTCAGCGCTGACAGAAAGTAAAGTACTTGGCTCGGTACCTGTAGCTCAGTGAGTACAGTGAGTAGGACACTGGCCATATGCACAGAAGCTGGTGGGTTCAAGCCTGACCCAGGCCTGCTAAACAACAGTGACAACTGCAGCCAAAGAATAGCTGAGGCAAGAGAATCTCTTAAGCCCAAGAGTTTGAGGTTGCTGTGATGCCACAGCACTCTACCGAGGATGACATAGTGAGACTCTGTCTCAAAAAAAAAAAAGAAAGTAAAATACAGGGCAGTGCCTGTAGCTCAGTGGGTAGGGCTCTGGCCACATACACCAAGGGTGGTGGGTTTGAACCCAGCCTGGGCCAGCTAAAACAACAATGACAACTGCAACAAAAAAACAAAATAGCTGGGCATTGTGGCAGGCGCCTGTAGTCCCAGTTAATTGGGAGGTGGAGGCAAGAAAATCACTTAAGCCCAAGAGTTTGAGGTTGCTGTGAGCTGTGACACCACGGTACTCTACCAAGGGTGACAGAGTGAGACTCAGTCTCAAAAAAAAAAAAAAAAAGGTAAAGTATATACTCACTGGGAAGGACAATAAGCCTTCCTCAAACGAAAGGGTAAATACTCTCATCCAAACCTCAAGGTCTAAACCTCACAGCCGAGATCAGTAGCAGGAAATTAACCCTCTCCAACAGGAGATGTCCCAAACAATGCCTCCTCCCCACCAAAGCCCAAATAAAACAGAGCTCAACCAAATTCAAGAGTCTGACTAAGGGGAGAAGGGGTGACGGGGAGAAGGGGTGACCTGCAGAAGCAAGGGTTTCAAAGGGCCCCAATGTGGGCACTGAATGCCATAGTTCCAAGGACCAATGATTCTTCCTAAGGTGAATCAGTTTGGACCCCAGTTCTGACACCACATACTAACGTCAAAGTAAAAATAAATGTGTAGAGATAAATTTCTTTTTTTTTTTTTTTTTTTGAGACAGAGTCTCAAGCTGTCCCCCTGGGTAGAGTGCTGTGGCATTACAGCTCACAGCAACCTCCAACTCCTGGGCTCAAGCGAGTCTCTTGCCTCCGCCTCCCAAGTAGCTGGGACCACAG
>CAUYTI010156088.1:0-36136 GCA_963575145.1 Galago senegalensis | reverse complement strand
TACTCTGGTTATTCATGTTGCCTGAGTTTTTTGGCTGATTCTGCCCCATGCTGAATTTACACTGTTTGGAATCCATCCCAGAACTGTTCCTCCAGTGGTTGCCACCAGAGAAGATGCTACTTCCTCTGGATGTCCAGAGAGACAGGGTGTGTCGGTCTGGAAAAGCCTCAGGGGTGTGAGACTTATTATTCCTGCTGCTGTGGCTGTTGCTCTTTGCCTCGGGGTACTACTGCTCTAGTATGGTTCCCTCTCAACTGACCATACTCTCGCAGTTCTTGGGCAGCCCAGCCTGGTGAGGGTGGTGGGAGCAGTGGGGAATCTGCCTGCCATGGGGGGCGGGGGGCTCAAGCAAGCAGCAGGTCCTTGGCCACCCAGTGCCCCGGGAGGGTAGCGGGAGGCAGCGGGGAATCTGGGGGAATGTGGGGCTCAAGTAAGCAGCAGGTCTCTGGCCACCTGGCACCCGGTGAGGGTGGTGGGAGCAGCGGGGAATCTGCCTGCCACCCGGGGAATGTGGGGCTCTAGCAGTTCTCCAGCTTCAGGGCTGGGACAGGGTGCTTGGTCCCACAGGGGTGGGGGATGCTGGTCTTGGGTTTCCCTTCACTCTCTCTGTGGGCAAGTGGGGAAGGCTGAACCGGAAATTCAAAACAGTGAAAACATTAATTCAAGTTTTCTGCCTGGTGAGAGTGTTCGGAATCTCAGCAGGGTCCCTCTAGGGGAGTAGACCCCACTTCCTGTAGCTTGCACACATGGGGTAAAATAATAGATTCTCAGTTCACCACTCACCTGTAGTAAACTTATAGGAGCAGAAGAAGTGAAAATAAAGAGAAAAACACAACTTTCTTGGGGGAGGGGATGGATACTTTTCCTTTGGGATGAATTATGTACCTATAGATTACTTTCTTGGAGTCACAACTTGCCTCAGCAGAAGTATCCTGCAGAAATCGCTCTTCTCTCTCGGCTGAGCTCCCAGTCTTCAATTTTGTTGGATAATTTCTGGATACATGGAGAAAAGCATGTATTAATAGATGCTGGGAGGGAGCATGTATTAATAGCTCTGGATGGGAGCTTCTGTCGGAGGCTAGCACCTGTCAGCCATCTTGCCCCTCCCTCCAGTAGAAGAGATTTTACTTGAGAATAGTTTCTACAAAAGAAGACTTCTGAATGAGTTTTAATTTGCCATACTTAATATGGACTTACAATATCACAGGTTTATTTTAGAAGCCAGTGAAAATTTAGATGATGTTAATTTAAAAAATAGTATAGTGGCCTGTCTCTTCTCTTACCAATCAGTTCACATCTGCAGTATGGTAGATTTTTAAAGAGGGGCATTAATGACTAAAGGATTTCAGAGTAGGAGGAACCCAATGTGTTTTGTCTGGAAACATGATAGATTAAGATAATTTAGGGAGTTGGGGAGTTTTGTGGAATCATAAAATAAACCTACTAGGGAAAATTATAATCTTAAAGAATTTACTCATTCAGTAAGTATTTAATTCTCTGTTGTGCTCCAGGTATTATATGAGGCATTAAATCATATGATGAAATATGGGAAAAATTCTTATTATATGGTAATGGATTTTGAATCAATAAAATGAAGAACATCCTAAAAGTTAGAGTTGTCAAAGAATAAAGAGTCCTTTACAAAAGTAGGACTTCTCAGTTTGTATGACCAGAGACTGCCTTCCCCGTTGCCAGGGGTAAGAATGCTTTATTCTGTGTTGGGAGGCAGGTTACCTTTGAATTTCTTCTCCAAATAAAGTTCAAATAGAGTTATGTGCAACAAAACATATTTAATATAGACTTGCGAAAAGATATATCTTAAGTGGCTTTTTTCATATGAGAAAAATATGTATTTCTGTGATTATGAATGTAATATGTGTGCATTATGTTGCAGATAATTAAGTTGTCTGAAGGAAAAATAATCCATAATTTTACCACCCAGAGATGAGTATCGTAAACATTTTCTTACTCTCCTTTCAGATTTTTTCTATACATTTATACAGGATAGAGAAAGGAACACATACATTTTTATCAAAATCTCATCACAATGTACATTCTATTAATACATGCTTTTCTCCATGTATCATGGAAAAAACATATTATGGAGATCCTTCTATATCCACGGAGAAACTGCCATTATTTGAATCGGATAACCTATCATGTGGAGGTACCATGGTTTATGTAATCAATTTTCTAGTAAGGGACATTGAAGGTCTTTGGCTGTTTCTCTGATGATTTGGTGTGGTCATATTCTTAAAGGAATTGTGTGTGTGTGTGTGTGTGTACAAATTGCGGTCCTTTTCTGTTCTTAATTCTGTTAATACTTTTACAATCTGAAAAGGGAACAAACGTTATAATTTGTATTTCTTTGGTCACTAGTGATATTGATTCATTGTTTATTTATATATCCCACAGGTTTCCTGAATAATGTTTCCTGAATAATGACAAACAAAAACAACTTTGGTTCTTGCCTCATTGGGTTTACACCCTAGTGGGAGAGACAGATATTAGTCACAGGATCAGAAATAAATGTAAATTTGCCACTGTGATAAGTACCATGATGGTGAATCAGGGCAATGAGTATATAAACAGAGATTGACATAATATTAATTTAGTTAGAATCTAAGAAGTCAGAGAAAGCGTCACTGAAAGAATGATGACTGAGTGATATAGTAATTGGCTAAACAAGGGAGTAGAGATGCAGGTTAGTGTAGGAGTAGAGAGAGTTCCAGAAAGAGGGAGCAGTGCATGCAAAGGCACTGTGCATGTTCAGGGAGCAGAAAGAATGCTGATGTGGATGGTATGCAGCAGGCGCCCTGACGGTGCTGGGGAGGGAGAAGGCGCCCCCTCACCCAGGCTCTAGTAGTTCATGGTGAGTTCATTTTGAGGAGAATTATATATTTATATATTCCACTGGTGATACCTGTTAAAGGACTTTGATCTTTATCTCAAGGACAATGGGAAGTCCTTGATATAGTTTAAACAAGAGAGTCAGATAATAAGATTTGTGTTTTGAAAAAGAGTCACTGTAGCTTCAGGTTGGAAAATATTTGAGGGGGGCAGAGTGGACAGAGCAGCCTCCTCCAGAGACTAACACAATGTCTAGGAGAAAGATGGTGCTGGCTTAGACCGAGGTGTTTCAGTGGAACTAAAAGGAGAATGGATCAGAGAACATTATGGAGACAGAACTTGGTGAAAAATTGGGTTACTGGGAACATGGAAGACTACAAGATTCTGGCTCCAGGGCTGGTGGTGGTATAATTCCAGGGCACTATGGAAGAGAACCATTTTTAGTAGAAATCGGCTTTGAACATGAAGCTTAATAGTCATGTCCCAAATCAGGGGGTCAGAGACTGACCCCCCCCCTTGTGTTGTGTGTGTATGTTCTGTGGTCCCACATAAATACACAAAACAAAAATCAGTGGGGTCAGTTCCTGACCTTCCCCGCCCCCACTTTAGGATATGACTTTAACACCTTTCTGTTAGATTTATTGGCCGTTTGTATTTCTTCTCAGATGTGTCTCTTGTTGTGTAATTATCTCCAGTGTTGCTCTTTTTCTTGTCCACAAAATACCCCATTATAAGGGATATTGAACCTTTGTCATGTATTTTGCAAATTGTTTTAACTTGTCATATACTTCTTTGGTTATTTGCTTTTAATTTTATTATTTTCAAGAGAAGAGTTGATATTTTTATAAGGTGTAAACATTATAAATCTGCATTTTGCCTTTCAGTTTTTTAAATTAAGCTATAGACATCACAGGGAAATCAACTGTAGTTACCAATCGATGTAAATTTTCATCCCAGGAATCCATATTATTAAAACCTTCTCTGTATAGAGACTTCACCTCAATGAAGATATGGATAGCTTTATATAAGAAGGTTGAGACATTGAATTTTTATGACAGACGTCAACTTTGTCATTTTTTTCATGTGATATTTAATATATGTGGATCACTTTCTAATAAAAAATTTAGAACTCTTTCATTTTTTAAATCAGGCACTTGCCAAAGTCCTCAGAATCAAACTGGCTGCTCTATATCCCCTGTGAAATACTAACATTTGTGTGATGTGGTATTTATTCCACAGATGATTCTGAAGGTCACCTCATGTCTTTTCATTTTTTTGCAGCTCTGAGCCTTAATATAGTCCCTGTTAAATTAGTTTGCCAAACATTTTAAATTAAAATACTTGGGGCAAAATATTTTTAATTGGTTATATGTACAAACATTCTTGGCTTATAGACGTTTGTCTTAATAATAGACGTACCTACAAATGAAGAACCACTACCACTTGCCCATAAAGTCCTCCCCTATTACTAACATCCTCTCTGCCAGGAACCTTCCTCCGTCATCACCTCCAGGATGCAGGAAACCTTTCCCCACCACACAGTGGAGACCTCCAGGAGCCTCTGTCTGGGCCCTGCCCATCTCCTTCCCTTCCTTGCTTTGGGGCCTCTCAAGCCAATATCTGACCCTGTTGTTCGCTCCTCAGAGTCCACATGCTATTGCACCACATGCAGAGATCCCAGAATCTAAATCACACACAGCAGAGTTACAATCAAAGGAGCAGCTTGATCCACGTTCACTTGAGTTCTTGCAAGTTGGTCATGTGTATTTGATTCGAGCTGTAACCCCCAGTCCCTTCTGATCTCCATACCCGGCCCTAGGCCAGAGCCATTTGAGATATGGGAGATGCTGTCCATTCTGTTTGGTTCTTGAAGCTACTACTTAGTTCCAAGAGAAAATTGCTTTGATTTTCTTTCAACCACAAAATTATTAGGCCTGTGGGTCTCTTGGAGTCTGTCCACAAAATGCAATTCTTTGTTTAATAGTATACCTACCTTTAAGAAGATTAGAAATAGCTTTTTCTTTCTATAGTAAATGGAAAGTTAAGGTTTAAATATAAAATAGAACATAAATATAAAATAGGAATATATAGATGTTTTCAGATACTTTGGGGTAAAGTATTAATATAATGGTTCCCTCAGTCATTTATGATCATTCATGTATGTACATATATATTAATTGAATAACCACTATGTGCTGGGCACGGTATTAAGCACTGGGCATCTAACAAGACCATCATGGTTTCTTCCTTTTTGTCTCTTAAACTATTTGCACCTGCAAGAGATACCTGAACTAGAGTGTGGCCAGCATAGTGATGGCCCCAAAGGCGCCAAGAGTGGATGTGATCACCTATGGGGGATGGGATAGGGAGCTGGGAAGAGAGGCCATAGGGAAAAGGAGAGAGAGAGAAAGAAGAAAAAGAGGGCTAGGATCGAGGGGCGAGGTTACTCCAATGTTCTGTGTTTGAGCAGAGTAGAGGGCTAGCAAAGAAGATTCATGAAGTATACAGAAAACAGGAAGACAACAAATGTGACACGGACAAAACAAAGCAATATGATTTCAAGGAAAGAGTGGCCCATGATATCAAGCGCTGCCATGAGATAAACAGAGGGTTTGTCTTAGGTATTCAAAGAAAAGAGGTATCTAATGGAGGGGAAGGGCTAAGGGTAAATGGAACCGCATGCTGGGAGCCCAGAACCCTGGCCCTTCCATCCCCTCACCTGGCTCTCTTCTGCTTCTCGTTCAGGTCAAGGCTTAGATATTGGACTTGTGGAAAGCCTCCTATGCCCCACATCTTGGTTAGGTGCCTGTCCCCATGCCTCTGTAGCACCGCTTACTTTCCTTCTTGGCAATTATCATAGTGTTTTCTCTGGACTGTAAACAACAGCAACCAACTCTGATAAACTTAAGCAGAAAAGACAATTTGGGGAAAGGGGATTTGGTAGTTGACAGAATTTTAATGTAAAGGCTGAAAAACCAGGTTTAGAAAACTAGCCAAATCCAAAGAATACCAAGGCACGGAGATCCAGTCCAGGCCACATCTCCAGTGTGGTGGTGAGTCAGCCAGCCACCTCACACCCAATCCACAGCTGGCTTCGTCACTGCTACTGCCACCACTAGAAGCTGGTGTCACTGCCATTGTATTACCACAGGAATAAATGCTGAACTGTCCCCTTGTCCTTCACTTTATTAAGATGTCCCCCCCCCAACAATCATATATATTTTAGCATTTGTGTGCAGTTTAAAGCATAATAAAGTGAGGATCTTCATAGCGATGGCTGAGCTGTGATTTTGAAGCCCCTGAGTGCTCTTCTGATTACTTGTGCTTCATTGCTGCTGTCTCAGAGAGATCTAAGATCCCAGATTTCACGGTATCACTGTATCACACATCTGTGCCCCCCAACATACGTCATGATTGGTGTTGTCTGTTATTGTACCTGACATAAATGAAATCACACTGTGCATATCCCCCCCGTGACACACTCTTTGGGCTCACTATCTGTTTTCACATGTTGGTGTGAAATAGCTACAGTTTGTTCACTTTCACTGCTTAATTGTATGTAATATGCCAGAACTAAGTTGTCTTTTCCATTGTTAATGAAGTAAGGCGCCCCCCTAGAGCCAACAATGCTGCTAATTATAAATACATGCCCACCAGTGTATATATTAAATTATTTATTGGTGTCTATATCAAAAGTAGAATATCTAATAAGAGATAATGTGCATATTTAACTTCTCCAGGTAATGGCAAATTATTTTCCAAAACACCTGTGGTAATTTCCACTCCCTCTGGTGGTGATAATGATTCTTATTGCCCTGCGTCTCCATCAACACTGAGCGATATTCAGCTTTATTTTTTATTTTATTTTTATTTATTTTTATTTTATTTTTATTTATTTTTTATTAAATCATAGCTGTGTACATTAATACTATCATGGGGTACAGGGTGTTGTTATTATATGCAATTTGAAATACTTTCATCCAACTGGTTAACATAGCCTTCATGTCATTTTCTTAGTTATTGTGTTAAGACATTTATATCCTAATACTCAGTTTTATTATTTTTGTCAAACCAGGAGTAAAAACAGAGTAGCTCAGCAGATTTCCCTGTTTGCTTCTAAGTTTGAGGTTTTCTTTTTTTTCTGTCTATAAGCCATACCTATTCGCTCTCTGGTGGGGTGAGTGTTATGTCGTTTACCCACTTTCCTATTAAGTTCTCTGTCTTTTCCTAATTGATTTGTAGGAGTTCTTTATACACATTGGATAGGAGCCCATATATCTTCCAAATCTATTCTCCCAAGTTGCATTATCTTTTGACTTCTTAATGGCATTTTTTGTTGAACAGAATTTCTTTCTTTTTTTTTGTATAAAATATTTAATTTGTTCATCTTTGGGGGGAATTAGATGTATCACTCCTGTATTACAACAGAGCCGTTCATCTTGTAGCTTCTTCGTCCTTAACTGGTTTGCTTTCACGAAGCTGCTGAGGAATCAATTCCTTCCGCACAGGTTCAAGAGCAAGGCCTCAGGGGAATGGTGCAAGTTCCTTTTGTGTGTTGACATCTTTATTCACGCTGTGAAGTTTTTCATCATTCATAATGTTTATCTTCTTGAGATTAGCGATAACTGGTTTAGCTTTGTTTCTAGCCTTAAAGTTTTGTGGGGTTTTTTCAGTGTGTGTGTTTTGTTTTGGGTTTTTTGGGGGTTTTTTGGCTAAGTGCAATACATTCCTGGACTTCTGCCTCTTAATTTGCTTTTGGCCATTGCCTTTGACATCCATGTACAGGACACATCATCCTGAACAGAATTTCTCCATTTTAATGTAGTAAATTTCCATATGTTTTCTGATTTTGGAGTCTTCTCTTATTTGAGAAGTGTTTCTTCTGAGATCATTTCTATTTTTATTGAAACATTTAAAATTTTCTATCTTTCAAAAAGCCTTTATGTTGATATAGGTGGAAGTTTTGGTTTAGTTTGGTTTTTAGACGTGAAGAGGGGATCCATTTTTATTTTTTCCATATACACATCCGATTGTCTTGACATGACTTGATGAAAAGATGAACCAGCACCTTTGCCCACTGATCCCTAATGACAACTCTGTCCTATATTAGATTTCCATTTACGTGAGGGTCTGTTATGGGTTCTAGATTCCATCCCATTGTTCTGTTTATCTATCCTGTGCCTGTCCCACATTGTCCTGACCATCTTAGCTTGATAGTAATTTTGTATTTCTAGTAGTATGTGTCACCTTGTTTGGTCCCGATTTAAGGATGCTTTACGTCTCCCTGGCCTTTGCTTTTTCAAAGAAAATTTAAATTCAGCCATTTGTCTTCCATGCAAAAACCTACTGGGAATTTTGGTAGAACTTCTTTCTATCCAGTATCCAGTATTTTTCTTTTTTTCCACACAAACAAGGTCCATCCATCTCTCCCTATACTTGGATATTTTTTCTTTCTTTCTCTTCTTTTCTTTGTTTGGTTTTTTTTTTTTGCAGTTTTTGGGTGTGGCTGGGTCTGAACTCACCACCTCTGGCATATGGAGCCAGTGCCCTACTCCTTTGAGCCACAGGCCTCACTCTTCTTTTCTTTTTTTTTAAACAGTCTCCTTTTGTCACAGTAGAGTGCTGTGGCATCATAGCTCACAGCAACCTCAAACTCTTGGGCTCAAAGGATCCTCTTGCCTCAGCCTCCCAAGTAGCTGGGACTACAGGTGCCCACCACAATGTCTGGATGCTTTTTAGAGATGGGGTCTCGCTCTTGCTCAGGCTGGTCTCAAACTTGTGAGCTCAGGCAATCCACCCGCCTCAGCTTCCCAGAGTGCTAGAATTACAGGTGTGAGTCACCTCCCCCAACCTATATATCTGGATATTCTTAAAGTTCTTCAATAAAGACTACTAATTCTATAAAAAGGACCTGCACATCTTTTCTTATATTTATTCCTAAGTGCTCTATATTATTTTACACTATTAAAATTTTTCTGCTGTAGAATATCAATGCAATTTTCTTTTTATGTTGATATTAGTATTTTTCTAAACTCTTATTAGTTCTGACAGTTTATCTGTTGATTCTTTTGATTTTTTTCAAGTTGATAATTATATACCATCTGTAAGTAATAACTGTTTTGTGCATTCCTTTCCTAATCCTTGTACTTTTTTTCTTGTTTCATTGTGCTGGCTAGGACTTTCAGTTAGCACACTGTTGAGTATAAGTGGCCATGGGAGCATTCTCGTCTTGGATCTATGCACCTTTACTCGTTTCAGCACTTGGTGCAGAATCAGAGTCCCAAATGGATACATTTGCTTGGCAAAGCTTAAGTCCAAGGCCCTTCTAACTGCCAACAAATGAAGAGGAAAAATATACATCACGCTTTCACTTCTGTAATATCATATAGGGTTCCTTTTATAACTTTCCTAGAAATTCCTACAAAATCAGAATGACATTCAGATGTTGGACACTAAAAGTAATTTGTAATTGCCTGTGTACTTGTCTTTATCCCCAGTAAAATTCTAACTTACCAAACTAATCACCACAAATAATAATGTGTCTGTGGGAGAATTTATCCTTCATTTCCACCTGGAACTCTAAGAATACAGCCCCCTTCACTGTCTGCATATCAGAATTGGAATCCTCCCACTTCCACATCATTTATGGAAGCTCTTGTGGCCTGTCGCAGAAAGGAAGTCTTCAGCCACCGATGGGGCTGAAGTACAGAGCATTCTAAGGAAGGGGAATGTGTTGTCAGTTTCATACCCCAGAGAGGACTTTTCAAAGTGGTATCCTCAGTAATCCCCTCTCTCTTCTTCCAAGGACTTGTCCACATCTGCTTCAATGCTCTCAACCCCACGTCCTATTGCGCCTCAGCCACTGCTAAGTAGATCATGACCTCCCAGCCCCTCCTTCACTGTAACGTCTGTGATGAAGTTCATGTCCTTTTATGGTTTTCCAGAGGATTGCTGCTAGCAACAGTGATGAAGAGACTTAAAAAGAGGATCCTGCCACCAAGTTAACACATGTAGAGAGAGAGAGCTTAAAATTTTTATATAGACAACCATAAAGTTAAAAAATAAATGACAAACG
This sequence comes from Galago senegalensis, assembly GCA_963575145.1. Lineage (NCBI taxonomy): Eukaryota > Metazoa > Chordata > Mammalia > Primates > Galagidae > Galago > Galago senegalensis. The sequence goes on along the minus strand of CAUYTI010156088.1, from coordinate 26,211 downwards.
TAAAAAAATAATGTATATATGACAAAAAACACTATTCCTCGTGTATACAACGTATATATGACAAAAAGTACTATTCCTAATGTATAAACAGTTCTAATAAATTGACAAAAAGAAATAATATCTGAATGTTTTTATTTGGCCAAGGGCAGAGACAGAGAAAAACAACAAAAATAAGATGTTCAATGTCATCTTTTAGGCTTAGATATAAACTAAAACAAAAATTAAATGTAATTTTGCAAATAATAAATTGGCCAAGGGAGAAAAGATCTTCAGAATAGCATAATGGTGGAGAGTAGAAGGACAGTCCCAGTACCCAGCCTTGGGGGAAGCAAACATCTCTGAATAGCGTCTGACAATATGTCAGACAATTTGATAATATGTTGCCAAATTCTTTAACTATATACTTACGCACACATAGTTATTCTCTTTATTCTCTCAGATAAACAAGGCTAAACAAAAATAAATTTTTTTAAAGTAAGCATAGATTCTCTTTTATCTTTTTTTTTTTTTTTGACATAGTCTCATTTTATCACCCTGGGTAGAGTACTGTGGCATCATAGCTCATAGCAACCTCAAACTCAAGCTGTCCTCTTGCCTGAGCCTCCTGAGTAGCTGGGACTACAGGCACCCACTGCAACACCTGAGGTCTTGCTGTTGCTCAGGCTGATTTTGAACTCCTAAATTCAAGTAATCCACCAGCCTCAGCCTCTCCAGGTGCTAGGATTACAGGCATGAACCACTGTGCCTGGCCTATAGATTCTATGTTCAATTATTAATACTTCACCAAATCTAACATAGCATTGATTATAAGAGGCATCATTATTTTATTTACCACCATGAAAAATAAAATGCTGATTAAAACTATGACATAATCCTTTTTATCACTTAGAATTCTTTTTAAAAATTATTTTTTTTGGCTGAGCGCCTGTAGCTCAGCAGCTAGGATGCCAGCCACATACTACTGAGCTGGAGGGTTTGAACCTAGCCTGGGGCTGCCAAAAAACAATGACAATTACAACAAAAAAATAGCCAGGCGTTGTGGCTGACACCTGTACTTCGGAGGCTGAGGCAAAACAATTGTTTAAGCCCAAGAGTTTGAGGTTGCTGTGAGCTGTGACACTACAGCACTCTACCAAGGGTGACATAATGAGACTCTGTCTCAAAAAAAAATTATTTTTTTGAATTTTAATTGATACATAATAATTATGCATATTTATGGGATACAGAGTGATATTTCTATACTGCGCACAATGTGGCAGGATCAGATCAAGGTAATTGGCATATCCATTACCTCAAGTGTTTATTATTTCTTTGTGTTGGGAACATTCAAAATAGTCTCTTTTAGCTATTTGAAAACATATAGTAAATTATTGTTAACTTTAGTCACCCTACAATGCTATAGAACACTAGAAGAGACTTAAAAACAGGATCCTGCCACCAAGTTAACACATGTAGAGAGAGAGAACTTAAAAATTTTTCCTCCTATCTAGCTATAATTTTGTATCTGTTAATCAGTCTCTCTCCTCCCCTCCCCAACCCCTTCCAGGCCTCTAATACCCACAATTCTACTCTCTACTTCTATGAGCTAAGAAAGTTTTTGTAGCTTGCATATGAATGAGAACTTGCAGTATTTATCTTTCTGAGCCTGATTTTTTTTTTACTTAGCATAATGTCCTCCAGGCTCATCCATGTTCCCCCAAATGACAAGATTTTATTCTTTTTATGGCTGAATACGATGCCACTGTGTATATATACCACATTTTCTTTATAAATTTATCTGTTGATGAACACTTAAGTTGATTCCATATCTTAACTATAGATGTACACCACTGTGCCTGATTTTTAATTTTTCTTTTCTTTCTTTCTTTCTCTTATTTTCTTTTTTTTTTTTTTTTAGAGATCGAGTCTAACTATGTTGCCCAGGCTGGTCTCAAACTTCTGGTCTCAAGTGATCCTCCCACCTCAGCTTCCCAAAGTGCCGGGATTACAGGTATAAGCCACCATGCCTGGCCTCATTTACCCATTTTTTACTTAGGCTATTTGGAGTTTTGCTGATGAGTTCCTTGCATATTGTGTATGTTAATCTCTTGTTAGATGAATAGTTTGCAATTATCTACACTCTTCACTCTGTTGATTGCTTTCTTTATTGTGCTGAAACTTTTTAGTTTAGTATGATCCCATTTCTCTATTTTTGTTTTTGTTGTCTGTGTTTTTGAGGTCTTAGCCAGAAAATCTTTTCCCAGACCAATGTCTTGACGTGTTTTCTCTACATTTTCTTCTAGTAGTTTTACAGTTTTGAGACTTACATACTAAAAAGTCTTTACTCCATTTTGAGTTTTAAATTATTGTACATAGGAAGCGACAGTGTCTAGTTTCATTCTTCCTCATGGGAATATCCAATTTTCCCAGCACCACTTATTAAAGATGTTGTCTTTCCCCCAAAGTATGTGTTCTTAGTATCTTTGCCAAAAATCAGTTGTCTATAAATGTGTGAATTTATTTCTTGGTTCTCTACTCTGATCCATTGGTCTATGCAACTGGTTTTGATACTAGTACCATGCTGTATTGGTTTCCAGAGCTTTGTGGTATATATTGAAATCAGGCAGAATTATGGCTTCAGCTTTGTTCTTCTCGCTCAGGATTTCTTTGGTTTGGGGTCTTTTGTGGTTCTATACAATTTTCAGGTTTGCTTTTTCTATTGAAGTAAAGAATGTTATTTGATAGGAATTGCATTGAATCTGTAGATTGCTTTGGATAATATGGTCACATTGACAATAGTAGGTCTTAAAATCAACGAACATGGGATAGCTTTCCATTTCCTCGTATCCCCTTCAATTTCTTTCTAAATGGTATAAAGAAAACAGCCTTCCATCAATGCTTTATAGTTTTCACTGTAGAGATACTTTATTTTCTTGGTTAAATTTATGTCTAGGTATTTTAATATTTTTGGCAGTTCTGTAAAGAGGATTGCTTTTTAAATTTTTTTCAGTTACTTTGTTATTGATGTACAGAAATGCTTCTGATTATTGTAGGTCATCTTGCATTCTGCGTCTTTGCTGGGTTTGTTTATCACTTCTAAGAGTTATTTGATGAAGTCTTTAGGTTTTTCTTTATGTAAGATCTTGTCCTCTGCAAACAAGAATAATTTGACTTCCTATTTTCCAATTTGGATGCCTTTTATTTCTTTCTCTTGTCTAATTGCTCTGGCTAGAACGTCCAGTACTATGTGGAATATGAACAGTTAAATTGAGCACCCTTTTCTTGTTCCAGTTCTTAGAGGAAAGGATTTTGACTTTCTTAGCTTCAGTATGATTTTAGCTGTAAGTTTGTTATATATGGTCTTCACTGTGCTGAAGTATAGTCCTTCTATATCCAGCTTTATGAGAATTTTTATCATGAAGAGATGTTGAATTTTATTGAATACTTTCTCAGCATCACTTAACATGATCATATAGCCTTTATCCTTTATGGTATATGATGAACTGTCCTTGCATCCCAGGGATGAATCCCACACAATCATGATGAATAATCTTTTTTAATGTGTTGTTAGTGTGTTGTTGCATTCAGTTTGCTAACATTTTTGTGTTGAGGAGTTTTGTATCTGTGTTAATCAGAGATGTTGGCCTATAATTTTTTATTTTATCTTGTTTTGTTTTGTCATGTCTTTATCTGCTTTTGACAGGTCTTGCAGAATGAATTTGGGAATATTCCTTCCTCATCTATTTTTTGGAATAGTTTAAAAAGGATTCGTATTAGTTCTTTGAATACTTGGTAGAATTAGCAGTAAAGCCATTAGGCCCTGGGCTTTTCTTTTATAGGTGACTTTTTAATACTGCTCCTATCTCATTAGGAGATTGTTTTTGGTTTATTCATGTTCTGAATTTCCTCCTGGTTCAGCCTTGGTAGATTGTGTCTAGGAATTTATCTATTTCTTCTAGGTTTTGTGATGTATTAGCATATAGTCATTCATAATAGTCTCTAGTGATTTAATTTTTTAAGTTTAATTTTACTTAATTTTATTTAAATTTAATTTTTTTCTTTTAAGAGACAGAGTCTCATTTTGTTGCCTTCAGTAGAGTGCCCTGGCATCACAGCTCACAGCAACCTCCAGCTTTTAGGCTTAGGCGATTCTCTTGCCTTAGCCTCCCAAGTAGCTGGGACTACAGGTGCCCACCACAGCGCCCAGCTATTTTTTTGTTGCAGTTTGGCCAGGGCTGGGTTCAAACCTACCACCCTCAGTATATGGGGCTGGCACCCTACTCACTGAGCCAGAGGCACCACCCCTAAATTTAATTTTTAATTACAATTTTATAACTGCTTTCAACAGTAAGGTTGTTCTAATACAAACTGCTGTATCATAGCTAGAAGCAAAAATACAATTGTATCATATCAAGAATGTATTAAATATTACTAAAATGGAAAGTTGTTTTGCAAATAAAGGAATATTTTGTGAAGAATTCTCAATATTATCTGTTTTGTGGGTATTTATATTTTTTTCCTGTATTTTATACAAGTTACTTGAAATGATTACATATAATTATTTACCTTTTCAAATGCTCAAGATCATAAATGATTTTATAAACCATATTCAAATTACTTTTTCCTAGTCTGAATTTAATTCAAAATGGAATTCAATCAAAACTATGCTTATTTTACTTTCAAATTCTCCTGGTGCACATTCAGTATAACTCTATATGGCAAACACATTTCTTCAGTGTAGATTTCTGTGAATTAGACATCAGAGAAGTGAAGACTGATGATCTGAATATCAGTAAAAGAAGCACACCTGAGAGATTTGAGCTACAAGTATAGATTTAGCATCATGAACCTGGATGGCCAGGATCTGAAGCAATAGCAAATTCACTAGATGTTACTAGATTTGAAAATGTTACCAGATTGGGATGGTTTCTTAAGTGTCCATAAATAGGGAACTCCTTGGGTCCTCAACTCTTTAGAAGAGCCTCATTTCCCATTTCCAAACTTTGGGTCCTCTATCTTTTCATTTCTCCTCTAACATTGAACCAATGTCTTATGTTATGAGAAAAAACAGAAGTCATCAAGATCTTACAAATTCCTGTCCCCACGTCAACCAACTAAATGGTATAAAGAAAACAGTCTTCCCTCATCCCCTCCATATCTGTAAGTTGGCCTTCATCCCCTGACTGGGCAATGACTCTGTACTCAAGCCTCCCTCTGTCCCATCTCCTTAGAATACTTGTTCACCCATTAGTCTCACTTCCTCAGTCCTCGTCAACCTCCGTTTTTAACATCTCTCTTCTTTCACTGTATAAACATACTCCTCACTAGTAGGTTCTTTAATCTCAAATCTCACTCTGATTTGGTGATTTTTCAACTCCAGGCCTCTACCTATTCATGGGTTATGAAATTAATGAATATATTTCATGAAAATATATTCTTTTTAGAAAAGAATGGAACCAATGAACCAATGACATCAAAATGCACCACATACATTCCAAGCAAGAGCTGTTCCATATTGCAGCAACTCTTGCCGACAACTGAGTTGAGTGACAGGAGTGAAGGGGGTGGAATACACATATGCATTGCCTGGAAACTGGCAGCCTCTCCTCTGCTTACTGGAGTACCATTTGTTTCTCTGGATTTGATCATAACTGTAACAGAAGAGTTTAATGTTTTATAGTTAACTTTTCTGTTAGGAAGTGAAGAAATTTCCAGAAATTTCTGGAAAGAAATTTACTGATGACAAAGGCAGCAAGACTTTTCACCAAAATTTGGCTGTAAGTCAACAACTTTCGACGTGTTTCTTTTTATTAGGAATAACTGTTAGGTGTTTGTGACTTTGTGATAACTCTACACTTTGATTAAGCTTTCAAAAATTACCCTTAAAATAGCTTATTTTATTATTAGAAGAAAGAAGAATGATCATGGGAAAAACACAGAGGCTTGTCCTGGTTGAACTGCTAGATCTGCACATGTGTATAGTAACAATATTAGGAAAAAGGGTTCTTCTAATCAATAAATTATTCTATTTGAACTAAAGGATGTCTGGAAAGTCACCCCAAAAGTTGCCATATGTAGGGAAAATGGGAAACGATGGCTAAAGGTACCTTTATTTATAAAACAATCAGTACAAAATTTTACAAAGAGGTGGCCAATAAGTAGAGAGTAAAGATTAATATAGTTTGTGAAATGCTATAAACCCACTGAAGTTGTGTTATTTGTAATGATATTCTTGCAAACAAAGCTTAAGATCTTCTGAAACAAAAAAGAAAAAAAAAGAAAGAAAGAAAAAACTGGAAATACAAGCCAAACATGTTAAGAAGGCATTCAAATATTTTCAAAGAATGAAAGAAAAAAAGACATAATTTTGACAACATTATTTCGTGTCAATTAATGCAAATACATGACTATCATAGTAGCATATGTGTGGCAAAAAGAAAATTACTCCAACAGCTGTTCAAAATTATTCTCAATGTTCATAGATATAGTAAAAAATTATTTTCAGCTGCATAAATCAGCTGAGAAATTTAAAACTACACTTCCAAGTGATAATATGTTATAGTTATAAATAACATATAGAATACAATTAATATTTATTTAGTAGATATAAGCAGACACAGATTGTATGATTTCACTCAATGAGAACACTAACATTTCAAGTTACTAACACTTTTAGTTTATGCCAAATACATAGGAAAGTACATTTTTTCTAAAGGATTTATTATAATGTTTCAACTTAACACAAAACGCTATCTGAAAATCATAAATACAACTGGAAAATTGTAATAAAATTGTGAGTGTTTCATAGGTAAAAATGACCAGGATGCATAATAGAATAACATAAAATATTCTTAGAAACTACTCTCTATGTTCCCATTTAAAATCTGTGTTTCAATGAAGGTATCGGCCTGGGGAAAGACTTTATGAGGAAGACTCCAGTGGCAACTGCAACAACGAAAAAATAAACAAATGGAACTTAATTAAACTGAAAAGCTTCTGTACAGCTAAGGAGACAACAACCAAGGGAAAGAGACAACCATCAGAATGGGAAAAGATGTTTGCATATTATCAATTGGATAAAAGCTTGATAACTATAATCTACAGAGAACTCACATTAAGCAACAAAAAAAAGAGCCAACAATCCCTTATGTCACTGGGCAAGTGAGATGAATAGAACCTTCTCTAAAGAAGAGAGATGAATGGCTAACAAGCATATGAAGAAATGCTCATCGTCCCTAACCATCAGAGAAATGCAAATCAAAACCACTCTGAGGTACCACCTAATGCCAGTGAGAATGGCTCACATCAGAAAGTCTCAAAGCAGCAGATGCTGGCATGGATGTGGAGAGAAGGGAACACTTTTACACTGCTGGTGGGACTGCAAACTAATACAACCTTTTTGGAAGGAAGAATGGAAAATCCTCAAAGAACTCAAACCAGACCTCCCATTTGATCCTGTAATCCCATTACTGGGCATCTACTCAGAAGAAAAACAATCATTTTATCATAAGGATATTTGCATAAGACTGTTTATTGCAGCTCAATTTACAATCGCCCAAATGTGGAAACAATCTAAATGCTCAACAATCCAGAAAGGGATTAACAAGCTGTGACAAATGTCTACCATGAAAAACTATTCAGCCACTAAAAAAGATGGTGACTTTACATCTTTTGTATTAACCTGGTTGGAGTTGAAACACATTCTTCCTAATTAAGCATCACAAGAAGGGAGAAGCAAGAATCTAATGTACTCCATTCTCATATGAGGACAACTGATGTTAGTACATGGTGGGGGAACAGAGGGGAATGGAGAGAGGGAAGGCAGGAGGGGGGTGGGGAGTCACAGTGTTCGACACACCTCTTGGGGGTGGGACACAATTAGAAAAGGGACTTAGCTGTAAACGAAAGCAGTGTAACCTAGTTCTTTGTACCCTCAGGCATCCCTCAACAATAAAAAATAAAATAAAATAAAATCTGTGTTTCAAAGATTTAGCATGCTAGAATTGTACTGAATCTCTTGAACTTGAAAACAAAAACAGTGATGTTTAATTTCATTGAGAGAATCTTCGCTTCTTGATGTACTTTGTTCAGAAATTGGGTCTGTGGGTGAAACTAACAGTCACTCACCCAATCCCCCTCCCTATGAAGGGGTCAGGAACATACCCTCAGGTATGTTTCTCCAACTCTGTCTTCACCAATGGAAGATAGGAGAAGGGATTTGTGTGACTTACCTGAGGCCAGGACTCTTACTTTTCCTTTTCCTGCAAGCTAGAACACAGTGTGCATAGGACCCATCCTTGGGTCATGTAGACGAGAACAACCCCCTATTGGAGGGGGTAGAGCAGTAACATGTAAGGTATATGATCATGCAACCTGCTGCACCAAAGCTTATGTGCACCACTGACTCACAGCTTATTTTAAGGGAAAAATAAATGTCTGTGTTCTATAAACCACTGTCTTATTAGGTCTTTGTTAAAACAGCTCAGGCTTTCTATTAACTAACATGTATACATTGTGTCATACTGGAATGATCATTACAAGGAAAATACTAATTATGTTACATGAACTCAGGAATGAGTTTTACGTTTCTCTGTTTGAAAAGCAATCTTATGTGGCTACTACCATTTTGACCGTGATATTTCAGCAAAAGAATTAGCATATATAATTTCTTTTTGACTTTTTAACTAAGTGAATTTGGATTAACAGTATTATTTCAAGATTTGGATATATCCGACAGTTACAAAATACATTTAAATAATCACTATGGTTACTAAGTATCCACACATTTTTGTAACACATGAAGAGAAAATATTCATAAAAACATTTTGACTGGAACAAAACTGAAGATACTAATTTTATTATGAGTCTATTTCAAACTTTTGTCATTTAAAAACAATAAGGAAACTTTATGATAAAAGATCTGTTTTCTTTCCAAAATTCTGAATCCATATTAAAGCTGATGTCCAAAAGAAGAAAGCTAACTACGAATGCTTTATTTGAATATATTGAAGAATGATTAGAAATTCACCACAATTTCAGATTAAGATTTAGAAGGAATTTCTCTTACAAAGCAGAGTATATCGTTGTTATTAATAGCATCCTCGGCAACTTATTTTTCTGAACCACAAAAATTTTTAACCACAAAAAACTAAGAATGGGAAGAAATAGACATCACAGCACAAACTACTGTGGTTTTGTTTCAAGTATTGATTGTCAAGCCCTCAGCGTGGAGTGAATTTAGAGACAGGCAGATGTGCCTGGTTCAACGAATAAAATGGTATTTAATAGTAACTATTGTAGTCAACAGTAAGCATTTTATAGAGCAAACTTTTCTATTTTTAAACCTATCTCTACATGTATTACATATGTACACTGGGTGGTAATGCAAAGTATATTTTCTACTGTGACTTAGGGATATAAAGTGAAAAGGTGCTTACTTTCCTTCCTAGTCAACATCTTGCTGGGTTGTTTATACTTGTGATTCTACCTGCTCTTAATCCACTGTACCAGGCTCTACCATCATCGTTCTCCCGGGGCAGGCTTCCCCAAGATTTTAACTAGTCTGTCACATCCTTTTCTATATTTATCTTTGTCCTTTCTCTGGCTTTTGGCTTCGCTGCCCAGATACTACTTTAATTTCATTTTTGCACTACCTTTACAAAAACCGACTTTTTGCTATTATGAAAGTAAGAATGTTTAATGAATAAGCTCACCTATGATTCAATAACCACTGTTATTGTTTTCATATATATAGTATGTATGTATACATATGGAAGTATTTTTAAACACAGGCACATTTACATCAAATATTTAATAAAATTGGGATCATTTAGTATACTGAAATGTGTAGCATTTTACAATTTGTTTGTTTAACTACATAGTATAAACCACTTTTTATATGATATTCAACATACCTCTCCTGCATTATTTGGGCTTTTTTTGGACAGAGTCTCACTTGGATGCTAGGATTACAGGCATGAGCCACCACGCCTCCGGCATTATTCTTAAAGGTGATGTTTCTAATGCTGCTTTATGAATATCTTATGAGTTATCTATCTATTGTTGGACATTTGGTTTTTGATTTTTGAAATTCCTATAGAAAGATCTTTATCCATTTCCATAATCCCTTCCTGGGGATGAATTCCCAAATGTGGAGTTGTTGAAGCCGTGTCTGGGCTGTATACACATCCAGACTCCCTCCAGAAGTTCAGTGCCAAGTCATACTCCCATCAGCACCCAGGGCATGGGAGGACCTTGTGGCCCAGCTCCTTACTGACTCTAGACAATAGCATTAAACAGCTCTTAGCCAATGAATTAATTTTTTTAAAAAGGATCTAAAAGCTTATGTTCTTTTGGCTAGTAGATACTTGCACATTTTTCATAACTTTATGGGCCATCTGTATTTCTCCCTCTGTGAACCCACTTCATGTTCATTGTTCATTTTTTTTTATTAGATGGTACATCTAGTTTTTAATACTTTTCAAAAGCTTCTTTACAAAACTATTCAAACTTTGTTTTTATTTATTTTTATTTATTTATTTTTGAGACAGTCTCAAGCTGTTGCCCTGGGTAGAGTGCTGTGGCATCACAGCTCACAGCAATCTCAAACTTTTGGGCTGAAGTGATTCTCTTGCCTCAGCTTCCCAAGTAGCTGGGACCGCAGGCGCCCACCACAACGCCCAGCTATTTTTTTGTTGCCATTGTCATTGTTGTTTTAGCAGGCCCGGGCTGGATTTGAACCTGCTGGCCTCAGTATATGTGGCTGGCGCTCTACCCACTGAGCTACACTTGCTGCCACTATTCAAACTTTGTATCTCTGGTATTATTATAAATATTGTCCTACTTTGTGGCTTGAGTAAAATTGTTTTTAATTACAAAAATAATAAGTACTTTTAATAGACTAAAATACATAAATCTGCATAAAATCAAAAGTTAGAGTTACCCTCTTTCTTTAACCTACCCCTCAGAGTATCATCTGCTTTTTAATTCCGTATGATACTTTTGACATAAAAGTTCTATTGTAAATATTCAAGTAGTCAAATCTAAACTTTTTTTCCAATTTCCACCTTAACTGGTTTGTTAGAAATAATCTGAATGTATTAAAATAAGTATATTCACTTACACTTTCTTCTAAACTTTTCATGGTTTAATTCTTAAATTTAACTCTTTAATACGTTTGTAATTTATCTTGCCAGATGACATAAAGTTGTGATTGATATATTTTTCCAAATAGTTAACAATGTTGTTTAAGATAAGTCATACTATATACACTGTTTTGACTTTTTCTTTTTCTTTTCTTTTCTTTTTTTTTTTTTTTTTTTTTTTTTTGCAGTTTTTGGCCACAGCTGGGTTTGAACCTGCCACCTCTGGCATATGGGGCCGGCGCCCTACTCCTTGAGCCACAGGCACCCCCCATCCCTTGACTTTTTCTTTTTAAACAATGCAAATCTTTCTTTAAATAATGGCTTGACTCATTTAGTGTTTGGATAGTGGGTAGAAAGGTTTATGGGAACTCTGAATGGTAACTTTTGCTTCCTCAATACCAAGCGGTCTTAAGAAACAGCCTGACACACACACACACACACACACACACCGTTGGACCACCTCTGACCACACTCTCTCCTGGCCCGCCTTGTACACGCCCTTTTACACTAGATTTCTGACTCTCTTGTGAGCTCTCGCTCCTTTGCGCATTATTTGAAGGTCAAGAATCCCTTGACTCCCTCTATGGCATCTTGCAGCAACCTTGCAAACCCCAGGCACCAAAAACTCTCTGTACTTGATGGTTTTCAAATCCTCATTTGAAAGTTCTATACTGAGTTCCTGCCGGTAAATGAAACACCGTACAAGTATCTCATTCTTGTTAATGCAACCTGAACACGTTCAAAACCGAATTCAGGTCTTGCTTGCATTCTAAACTCTTTTCCCCCTTCTTTAAAAAGTGGGGCCACCATCCTCCCAATTTCCTAACCGAGAAACCTGGACTCCATCCCATACACAACCACTCCTTCCAAATCCTATTGCTTCTGCTCCTTAAATATCTCTTTATACACAGTATTTTCCCCCATGCCTTTCCCAGTCACCATTGCATAAACTTCCGGCTCCTTTGCAGACCAGTGGGAGCTCAGTACCACTACATTTCCGTTTCTAGAGGAAAAGGCACTGGCTTTTCTAGGCGTCTCATCACGGCTTTCACAAGGCCATTGCTTTCCTCTTCTTTCCTCCGACAGCCATCCCAGGCTGGACGAAACACAGGATGCTCTTTCCAAGTTTGACGACCTGGCTCACTGACCTGGCCACCTGCATGCGCCTCCCAGGTTCAGCCCAAGAGCTGAGCAAAGGTTGGGGAAGCCTTCCTTCCCAGTCAGGAGCCCTCGGCTGTGTTGGCCCCTGTGTGCCCCTTTTATTCAGAGGAAGACAATTCAATGCAAGAAAGGAAGGGAAGGGGAGAGGGGTGTTTTTTAAAAGGGCTTTGGATTCAGGATGTGTTTGGGAACCAACTCTTGTTGGCTTGGGAAGTAACTGGCTCTGTAACAACCTGTCTGGGCTTGATTTGCCTGTCTGTATAGCGGGGGTTTAAGTGTCTCTGTCTCTCTGTCTCTCTCTCTCTCTCACACACACACACACACACACACACACACACACACACACACACGTGTTGAATGCTGGAGTGTAAGCTCCCTGCAGGCCGGTCGCTACCCATTAAATGCTGTATCGCTGGAGCCCGGCACAGGGAGGGGTCCAAAGACCTGTTCACTAGTGAACGCACGAATTTTCTGGTTCGAGGACAGAGGGATGCAGAGAGCGAAGAGCCGGCACTGGGGTCAGGGTGGGCCGCCCTGACTTCGCTCGCGGCGATCTTCGGCGAAGGGGCTGGGGGACAGCGACCAGGCCCGTCCCCGCCGGTTGCCCGCCGCAGACCCAGCGCCTCCTCCGGCCCAGCGCCAGCTCCGGACATCCGCCCCACCTTTCCGCTAAGCCTCAGTGGCCCGGGGCCTACCTCGGCGGCGGATCGGCGCCGCGGCCTCCAGCCTCCGGCCGCAGCCCGCCGCCGCCGCCGCCGCGCGGAGCGCACCTGACCCGGCGGGCGGGCTGGCGGGCGGGGCGCCGGGGCGGGGCGGCGGGACTGACGTGGCCGCGGCATGGAGCGGGCGTGATTCATCAGCCGCCGCGCCGGGGCGGCATGGGGGCGAGCGCAGTGGCCGCCTAGGCGCCGGGGCCAGGCAGCGGCGGCGGCGGCGTCCCCGGCCTGGCTCGTGCGCGCTCCTCTCCCGGTCGGCGGCCGGCGCCTGCTAGGTCAAGATGGAAGACATCCTGAGGAAGCTGCAGAAAGAAGCGTCCGGGAGCAAGTACAAAGCCATCAAGGAGAGCTGCACCTGGGCCCTGGGTGAGCGCCGAGCGGGGCGCGGGCGCTGGGCGCGGGCGCCGGGCACCTGCTGGCTGCGGCTAAGGGCCGCGCGGCCCCGGTGCGCGTGGGGGTTTTCGGCCAGCTTGGGTTATGGGTGCAATTCGCGCAATTGCGAGTTGCCTCGGGAAATTGATGTGAGAAATGAGAATCTTGGCTCGGGCGTTGACATCCACCTCCCTCCCCTCCTCCCCTTTATCTTCTCCCAAACCTCACCGGGGAACCACTGTCCACCCCGCTCCGGGCGGCCCCCTCCTCCCAGGTCCCAGCGCCATGGGCGATGTTACCCATCGCCAAGTAGGACAACACCTGGAGTCCGTGCGAATCCAGGGCCTGATTCCGAAGAGGGAAGTTAAACCCGCGGCTCCGATGTGGAATTTTTGGCTAGTGGAACCAGGAAGGAACGGCTTAATTTGATTTTCCTGATAGAGGCAGCCTGCTGAATGTTCGCTTTCGTGATTACTGTACATGAAAAATAACGTGCGGGCGGGATTGTGTTACCTCTGCAATTCTGTTGTGGTCTGCCGGTCACACAGGTGGGATTTTAGGTCTGCGACCTGTGCTAGCAAGTGAAATAAGTTCCAGGTAGCAAATGTGTGTTTCCCATCAGGCTGCGGAACTCAATGAGGGAAAAAACAGAAAGGCATTTCAGCTAGGCAAGAATTTAGGGAATCAAAAATGTCAGGATGGGAATGCAAGGAGATCAGAAGCATACTTCGGGTGCTAGTGATGCTTTCAAAAAAAGAAGGGCAGAGAAGAAACCAGAAACCACTGTGGGCCCCTCGCCTTGCCAGAGCCTGATGTGATTCCTCAGCCACCACTCAATTGAAAAATAAGATTGAATCCCTTTCCCTTGCAACCAAAAACAATCAGTTGTTTGTCGAGACACTGTGCTGTGATACAGCCTGAGACAGAGAAGTGCCATCAGCAGGCTTTCAACTAAATGTAGAATTCTGCAAATGTTTTAGGTGATTCTGTTACTATAGGGAAGCTCTTAGTTCACATATGTTAGGGAGCATGTGCAACGTCATCGTTTTTGCTTGTGCATGCCGTGACAACGTTGTCTACACTATTGTCCAGGAAGTTTGCCTTGTGGGTCCAAGCAGTGCTTGACCATTTTAGTTTCCTATTTTTGCACTACCCCATTGTCATTCAGCAGAGGGATTCAGAGCAAGATTCTCAAGGGCCTCTAATGAAGGGTCACAGATGGCTGGGTAACACGATAACGCAGAACCTGCTCGTGCTCTAAACATGCCATTCCTAGTATTCATTATTATTTGGCTGCAAATTAAGCAGATTTAGATAAACGGGGAGGAAGAGAGTAATCTAGTATTTTTAATGAACTTGAGTTCTGATATTCAACATCTTGTTAAGTCAAACTACAATGTTATTGAGTTTTGGTCCTTAAAGCCACCAGGGAGCTGAGAGCTAAGACAAGGTAGATTATTCGAGTAAGGCCTGGAATCAGCCTAACTGTAGATGTGGTTCCTTTTCCAGTGATTGTTCTATAATTAGCTAGAGGAGATGTGAGTGTATGAAATAGTTGAACAGTAGTGGGGGGCATTCATAGATTGGAATGACCAAATCAGGAAGAAGGAATGGATGTGGGGTCAGAGTTTGGTGTATGTTGGGGGGATGGGTGTAAGCTGGTAGTGCTTTTGAAGTATTTACTTGTACAATGGGGAAGTTGTGGGTTCTTGCTTTTCTTCACTTATTTATTTAGCAAATATTTATTAAGACCTCCCCTGTGCTGAGTGTGTATGGATGTAAGGATGAATAAAATGCTCTGTACGAGGAGTTTGTTAGAAGGGCACCCTGGAGGCAGAGTGCAGTATGAAGAAAGGCCTGGAGATAAGGTCCCTCTTGTCTTTGCCATTCTGCACCGTTTTCCATCGCCCCTAGATCTTTTGACTATAGAACATTTGTCACTCCTCAACCCCTGTAATTTTGTTACAGATTAAAGTGTACATTCCTTAGACTGCTCTTCTGAATCTAGCCCCAGGCTCTGTCCTTATCATTCTCCCACCAAGAGCTCAGAGATCTGCCAGCACTGTGGTACACACTATGCCCAGCACACTTCCCTCTCTGCCTTCACTCGTGCCCATCCTTCTGCCAGGAGTTTCCTCTTCAGACGCCCCCAAAGCCCAGCTTCCATAGGGAGCGTGCCCTGAGCATCTCAGTAGAATCAGTTTCTCCTCGGGGCGCAGAGTGCCACCCCATGACTATCTCAGAGCACCTATTACTTTGATTATTGTGTGTATCCCTAGTCTCTTAGGTGCAGGATAATTGAGAAATATTTTCTGTGCAAGAGGTCAGAAAAAACTAGTTAAAGCTGACTTACATAAAACAGAATTTTTTTTTTTTCGGAATTAGCTAAAATATCCCTTAGAAGAATAGTCGTGGGTTCAGTCTGATTCAGGAATTTTATACTGTTCCAAAGATCTTGTCTGACTCTTTGTGGGTTGACTGACATACTCTGCTACGGGTCTCCGTAATTTGGGGCCGATGAATTACCCAACATAGCCCATCTCATGAGAAAGGGGTGATAATGCACTTAGACTATCTCAGGAGAGAGGGGTCATCTTTATGCTTGGACCATTTCAGGACAGAGGGATTATCTCCACGCTGCATCCATTTCCTCCTCCCTTAAACCATGGCAGGAAAGAGTTCATCTCCATCCTTAGACCGTCCCACGAGAGTGGAGCTTTTCCGGTTACTCCCGCCTGATCCTTGCTTTCACTTGTTTTCTTTTTGTCCTGATGTGTTGTGTGACTATCTCTGAACCAGACCTCCAGCCAAAGAAAGGAATGGGCTAACTGGCTTAGGCCTACGCTACAAGTCCCGTTGACATCCAGAGGCAGGGAAAGATGGTTTCCTCAAAGCAAAATTGGGGTGAAGCATCAGGAGACAGGGTAGTGGAGGCTGGCCCGTCATAACAGTGCCTGTCCACAGTGCAGTGAAGTTCTCTGGTGGTTTCCTCACCAATAGATGAGGCAGACGTTCAATAAATAAATCAATACTTCAGTGACTTACTTAGGCCTTAAATAATCTTAACTTTTATATTTATGAGAGTTATACATGCTCATTTTAGAATATTGAAAAATAATAGGAAAATGTGAAGAAAAAATAAAAATCACCTGTAATCTCCCCACCCAGAGATAACACTGTTGAGACTGGGGGGGCGGGGTTCTTTCCCTTTAGCAGATGGTCAGACTACATGTGGCATATTCTCACTTGTTTTTTAACTTTAGCATTTTGGTAAACTTTGTCATTTTTATTCTCTGAGGCATTTTTCATTTTAGCATTTCTTTGTTGTCCACGTAGCCATAACTCTTCTCTGAAAACCAGCGACCTTTACTGGCTGCAGAGTAACTAGCGAGGCGTATGACTGCACCTTCCCTTTGGTGCTGTCCTTGGTGGTGAGGAATAGTCTGAATGAGATGTAGACAAGAATGAGTAGGATGAAGGGGTGGCTTGGGGAGAGCCCAAGATGACAGTCTTATCATCAGGAACCGGCAGCCCTAGAGGCTTGTGAGCCAAGACACTGAGGGGTGAAATACGATAGCAGAACAGGAGGATCTGGAAGGTACTAAGTCCTTCTTTTAGCAACTTTCAGTGTTTTACATGTGTCAGGGGACCTTTGTGGAAGGGATATGGAAAATGGAGGAGAGAGAAATGAAAATTAGAGGCAGGAAAGCCAAGCAGAGGAGGAAGGCTCACCCAGGCAGCCAGCACCTTTCTCTCTGTCTACCTGATCACTTTTCCTTCTGGCCACAGGTTCTGTTACCTTCAGAGCGAAACTTCTTAAAAAGTGTCTGTAGGGATTGTGTCCATGTCCTCACTTCCTGCTAACTCTGTATCTCACTCTCCTCTGCCTTTCACCTGCATCATTCCACCGGCTTGTACTAAAGAATAGTAAGGTGCCCAGCAGTCCAAATAGCAGGCTGTTCTCACTCCCACCCACTGGGCCTCTCAGTGACACTGAGCACACCTAGGTGCCTGCTTCACCTTGGTCCCGTGACCACACCCTACCTATTTCACCTTGGTTCTTGAGCCACCCTGTCTCCCTTGCCAGCAGCAGCTCCTCTGCCCAGGCTTAGCTGTTCTCAAGGATTGTCCCTGAGCCTCTTACTCCTGTCTTACTCCCATCCCTTCTGCAGTTGAACGCATACACCATGGCTTCAGCTCAGTTCCTGGGAGTGTGAAGCCCAGTGCTATGTCACGAATCCACACCTGTGCTCTGACACTCACCCCCCGAGTGCAGCCACCTGCTCAGTATCTCTACTTGAATGGGTCATAGGCACTCCACTCAAGGCCCAGAGTGACTGTGTGTGCTCTTTCCCACCTCCACACATGCACAGACCTCAGTCACTTCTGGCATTTCTAAATGATCAGTTGATACCAGCTCCTGTCCTGTTGTGTAAACCTGAAAGTTAGAGTCATCCTTGGTACATTTCTTAATTTGCTATCATACCCATCCATCACCTAAGTTTTGCTCACTTATGCCTCCTAGACAAAAACCTGTCCACTCTTCTCTGCCTGTGTTACCAGAGCTCCAGTCTAAGCTGCCTGCCCTTTTCCTAGGACTGCTGTACCACCCTCCCGGCAGGGCCTTTCTTGCTTACTCTAGTCCTTTATAAGCTATTTTCCAAGCAGCATCAGCTTAGAAACCCCAATCATCTCGTGGTATGCCATGTTAAATAACTGCATGGCATCCCATTAGGATGAGGCCCACAGTCACTAATGAGTTCTGTCAAGGCCCGCGTGGTCTGGCTCCTGCGTGCTCACACCCTCAGCCTGTGCCACCCCAACCCTGCTCTCTGAGTTTCAGTCATCTGATCTTCTTCTAGCAACCCAAATACACTATGCCCCTCTTACTTCAATAATTCATCAACTATTTTGTGAGCATCTGTTAGGACCAGGCACTGTTCTAGGTGTTGGGGATGCCAGAGTGAACCAAACAGGCAAGGGAATCCTGTCCTGCTTTCATGGACTTTACAGAATCTTGGAGGGATGGCAACCGATGATCACGATTAATGAATAAAATATCCATGACCACCCGGAGGGTATTAAGACCTAAGGGAAAGCATAAAACAGCAAAGGGAAACAGGAGGTGCCTGGAGGGAAAGGGGATTGGTCATTTCAATGGGGTGTTCAGGGAAAGCCTTACCAAAAGGGTGGCTACCAGGTGGGAAAACATCTGATGGCTTCTGGAAAGACCAAGGAGCGTGGGCCACTGGAGCCAGCAGAGAGAAGGGAGAGGTGAGCACTGCTCGTGAAGGGCCCTGTGGAGCTCCCTAGGGAGATGGGGAGCTATTTGAAGCAGAAGACAGAGGTAGAAGAGTGACCTGGCAGGGTGTAGACAGGATCTCCCAGGCTCCTGATAAGCAGAGAGAGCAATTGCAGGGCCCAGGCCAGGAGTTAGGAGCTGAGAAAGGAGCCTGGTGCTGTCACCCAGGTAGAGAAGATGGCAGCTGAGGCCCCAGTGGCAGCATGGAGAAGGTGAAGGTAGTTGGGATTTTTCAGGCATTTCAAACTTGTCATTCTCTCCACTTAAAATGCCTGCTCCTTCCCTAATTTGCACAGTCAATTTCAGTCTCAAGACATCTTGTGGGAAGCCCAGACCCCACTGCCTACATTAGGGTGTCCTGTTAAATCTCTGCCCAATTACCTGTGTTTCCCTTTATGGCATTTATCACAGTTTGAGATTAGAATGTTCACTCCCTGAGTTCTCAGACCATGTCTGTCCTCACTATTGGGTCCCCAGCCCAGTACCTGGCCCAATATTTAGTCAGTGAATCAAGGAGGGGGACCTCTAAGGACCGGGTCAGGCTCTTTATGACCATTATTGCATAAGGTCCTTGCAAGAATCCCATGAAACAGGCGTTATTGTCCTCATTTTAAAGATGAGGGACTCAACTGTAACTTAGAGAGGGTAAGTATCCCCCACCGCCAGTGTCACAAGCTGGTCTGGGGCTGGGAATGGAACCTGGTTGTGTCCCCAATTGCCATTCTGTCATGGGTGATTACAGCAAAGCTGTAGCCTTGCCCCCCTTGCCTCTTGGGTACTCTTTGCCTTGGGTCCTCCTCTTGTTCCTGCCCCTGCTAGGCAGTCTCACTGCCACTCACCAAGGGGTGGGGTCTTCACGGCTGCTTTGTGACTGCTCTTTCTGTTTTCCCTTTCTTCTAGCTCATTCTTATCATTTGTAGAGCTGTTACACATTCTGCATTGGATTTACACCCCTCTGATGGGAAAAACCACACTGATTTGGGAAGCAGCATCAGCTCGTCCTGGGCGCTGAGCCCTGCAACTGCTGGACCTGTATGGCCAGCGAGCTGTTCCCTGCACCTGCATCTCAGGGCTCCATGATAAGCAGAGACCTTTTCTTGTCACGTGTCTCATCTTAAGCACTGACCTCAGTCCTTCAACCTCCTCCTTTGGCCTTGTCATCATGGGCCCTGCTGAGCTCATCTTTTTGTTTTGCTGATTAATTATCTTTCTTAAATCCACTCTTTTGTCCCATTGGCTACAACAGGCCAAGATCCTATCCCAGTTTGGTCTGATATGAATCCTGAGTCTCTTGGATATATTTGGCATCTTATTGTTCCCTTTGATTGCTGAGCAAGGTTGGAAGAGCTGTTTCTCGGTCCCCAGTGAAAATAATTCAAGTTGACAGGGCTTGTTGACTGTAAGGAGTAAAAAGAGGAGGCCACACAATTTGAGCTGAAAAGCTGGATGCATGTTGGATAGAAATAAAACAGAGTTTGAGGAAGAGACGAATGAGCTTTTTATTTTCTCTAAAATTGGAGGCAGCAATAGTGTGGATAACCCATAAGCAATGGGAAAGAATTGAATATCCAGGTTGAATGATTTGCAAGTGGGACTCCCGAGCAACATCCCTGACTGTAGTGTGATGTTTAAAAAAAATTAGTCTACCCCGTCATAATGTGTCTGAGAATAATGGTATGCATTTTGTGAACTGGAAAGTTTTTCACAAGTTTGAGTTATTGTTTAGAGATATTTAAGTATTTTTGAGGAAATAGCTTTTCTTTCTCTGTTTTTTTTTTTTACAGTTTTTGGCCGGGGCTGGGTTTGAACCCGCCACCTCCGGCATATGGGGCTGGCGCCCTACTCCTTTGAGCCACAGGCGCCGCCCTCTTTCTCCATTTTTATTATGAAAATATAGTGTCTTGCCAGTTGTAACTAAATAAAATTGGCATTGTGGGTCAGGATTGGAATTTAACTTTTCATTCTTTGTCTCTATAGGGAAATACAGTATGTCCTAATTTTTAACTCTCCCCTTCTCAATAGTGAGGAAAGGTCCAGAGAAGTCCTGGGGGCCTTTGAGTTGGAAAAGAATTGATAATTGAGAATTAACTAATTTATAATTAAAGAAATTCCCGGGGAAAAGAAAACTAATCTGAAATTCATATACAATGGATATTCTCAGTCTTCGAATATTTATTTTTAACTTTATAATTTTCCTTTTCTAGAAACCCTGGGCAGTCTGGATACTATTGTCAAGATCCCACCACACTTGCTGAGGTAAGAGATGGAAATTACAGGATATAGCAGAAGTCAAAATCGCTCATTGAGTTTTCTTGAAGGTCCAGATGGCCTCATGGGTTTACAGAATGTCTTAGTCTGTTTTCTGCTGCTATAACAGAATTCCACAGACTAGGTAATTTATACTGAACAGGAATTTATTGGCTCATTGTTCTGGAGACTAGAAAAATCTAAGATTGAGGGTCTGTGTCTGGCAAGGGACTTCTTGCTGTGTGGTCTCATGGCGAAGGGCAAAGAGAGGGCAAGACAGAGAAGAGAGAAGGGGATCAAACTCATACTTTTATAACAGACCCACTCCTTTGATAGATAACAGCATCAATCCACTTATGAGAGAAAAGTCTAAATCACCTCCTATTAGGTGCCACCTCCCAACATTATTGCCTTGGAGATTACGTTTCCGATATAAGATTTCGAGGGGACATATTCGAAACAGCATTTGATTCACTGACTGATGCCTATTTTGCTTCCACGAGCTGAGATAATTCTTGTGCTTAGCCTGATGGAAAGCTGGTTGCATTAGCTCTTCCTCTGTAGAGTATGTGGAGTCATTGAGTCACAGGGACCAGCCATCATAGTCAGTGGTAAACTGATCAAATTGATCAAGGAGAGAGATGAACAAGGAGATAGTGGACACTATCTTACAGCGTGAATTAGAAAACCATGCCCCACTAAGGTGGGGGAGATGCAGCCCTATACCAGGTAGGGTGGGCTGTCCCCAGCAACCCTTGCTGGATGCCATCTGGCTGGCTGCAAAGTCTCTAGCCCCACGCAGCAGCCCTGAGACAGTGAACCTAGTCCCCATTTCTGCACTTTCCCCTATATGTTCATTTCCCCTCATTGAGAGAGAAAGAAATACATGCCCTTTGTGGAAAATTTGGAAAGAACAGAATAATTTGTCCATAATTATACTATGTAAGAATGCCAATAAAAACAGTTTAATGGGGTTTCCAGTTTTTTCCCCCCACACAGGTATTTTTACAAATTAATATGAAACTGTACTTACAACATTGTTTTCTTCTTGTTTTTTTCTTAAAACCATGGAAGGGGGGTGGAGGAGGGTAGGGAGGGAGATTGATGGGGTCACCTCTATGGTTTATCTTATAAGGGTACAAGTGAATCTTTCTAAAAGCAGAGTTTGAACGTTTTAACTTAATAACTAAGAAAATGACATGAAGGTTATCTTAATCACTTTGATGAGAGTATTTCAAAATGTATATGAAAACAGCACACTGTACCCCATGATTGCATTAATGTACACAGTTATGCTATAAGAAATTTAAAAATTTAAAAAAAAAGATCACATACTGCTACACACTCCATAATTCAAGAAAAATATTATGAAATAAAAATATGTAAAGTCAAAAAAAAAAAAACCTTGGAAGGACATTGTCTAATGCCAATATATCTTTTTCAGATTCAAATATTACACATACTTCCATTATATGGCTGTAGCTTAATTGATTTAGTGTTTTTCCTGATAGTAAACATTTGGACTATTTCCAGGTTTTTCCTTGAGATTAAAAAAAAATATCAAACCTGCAGCCCTTTCTGGAGTATAGTTTGTGTTAAATGTTGTCAGGACACTAAGATGTATGGGGTATTTTTTTCGGTTTTCAAGTAGATTGAACAAGAATTATGCTTTTGCTTTTAAAAGAATCCATTACCTCTACTATAGCAGCCGCCACAAGCTTACCTGTTGTAAGGGAATTTGTGTGTTAATCAAACTGAGTGCCCTTTTGTGTGTATAAAGTTTATACATGGACAGACTGTCTGGCCATAACGGATTTGTCTAGTGGAGAGGTGTTCTTGCTGGGTATCCCCATGGGAGGATGTGAAGACTTTTTAAGAGCCATGAAGGCCTGGGTAGTTTAATGGAATCAATTTCCTGATTTCCAACTGCTGTTAAGTCCTCGTTTTAAAAACTGATTTGTTCCAAGACTGACTTTCCATATCTCCTTCTCCATCTCACCTTTGACTGACTTCCGATTTGCTTGACAAACAAAAACCACGCTGTGACCCATCTTACATGTGACTAAGGTGTGTGGTCCTGGAGTACAAAATTCTTGTCCCACCAACAAAGGACTATGAAAACATTAGCGTCTGTGGGGGTAAAGCAAATGATTCTAAGGACCAGGTATCACATATTTTTGCAAGTTAGGTAGTTTTGATTTCTTGGCTTTGAGCAAAGTTGAAGGAGGACCTAATCTGGTTATAAGATAATAGACAAAAAGATTTTTTGATTATAAGTCTCCTGCATTCCCTTATTATTTATGCAAACAAGGTTTCTAACTGCTTAACCCTATGAAAGTGAAAAAGCTATGGGATTAGTGCCAAACCTGTCTTACAGCAATGCACAATACTCATCCATAGGTATATGGGAAAAAAAGCCCTATTTCTTTAGAATTGTATTCTCAATAAAAATTATGTTTTCCATGTTAACTGTTTTAACTTTCTGATAAATAATTAGTAATGTTCTTTGGATCCGTTGTGTGCATTAGTAGTAATAGCTAAAGCTACAAAAGAGTTAAACAATTATAAGCTGCATGATCTTTTTAGAGAAATTAAAAAAATACTTTTAAATACTTTATTACAGAGAAGTATAATAGGGAGATGAATAAAAGTCTTTCAAGCATTCAAAAATAATGGGAGGAAACGCTTTGGGGAAAGTGGAATGGAAATATGAGTTCAAGGACAAACGAGAACCATACAGCATTTTTTTTTAAACTGTTAAAGAAGAGTTTGTTCACATATTTTTTAGCGACTGAAGGGATTTCCCAATTGCCATGGTGTTCATGAGATACATGTAAGGAGTGATGTTTTAATTAAAAATTTTAGTAATACCAATATGCTAGGATCACAGCCTTTGCAGTTAATTAAAATTATAATGAAAAATATAAATGCATAGTTACAATATGTGATAAAAATAATTGTAAAATTTTCTCAGTGACTACACCAACAAAAAAGTTGGTTCAACTCTGCTCTAAAGATGGTTTCTCAATCCAAATTCTTCTTTAACCTGTCAGGCTTTCTGTTGCTCTGGGTTTGTGATAGAAGGTCCATCCTCAAGGTGAGCGGCAAGTAAGTGATAATGACCCCAGAAGAGGTTCCTGGTCGCTGGTTGGGATTATTTATCAAAAGACAACTCTTATGGCTGGGTGCCTGTAGCTTAGTGGGTAGGACACCAGCCACATACACTGGAGCTGGTGGGTTCGAATCCAGCTTGGGTCTGCCCACCAACAATGACCAATGACAACTACAACCAAAAAATACCCAAGCGTTTTGGTGGGTGCCTGTAGTCCCAGTTACTTGGGAGGCTGAGGCAAGAGAATTGCTTAAGCCCAAGAGTAGGAAGTTGCTGTGAGCTGTGATGCCACAGCACTCTACCCAGGGCAACATAGTGAGACTCTGTTTAAAAAAAAAAAAAAGACAACTCTTGAGTATGTGTGTGTGTGTCCAGATGAGCTGTAAAGAATCTGGCTGTGATGTATGCCTGAGGACATATGTTTGTTCCTTCTTTTAGCCATTTGGCTTCATTTTAGTCAGCGATCTTTAACTTTTCCTCAGAGCCAGCTAACTGTCTTGTGTGCCCACGGGAGGTGTTTACAAAGTTGGCCAGATTCATACGGTGGAGATGTGTGTGTGTCTTTGTATGTCCTTATATATCTTCTCCATTATTAGAAATACAGTTTGGAGTGTTTATCCTAATGATACACAGCTGGTGACGTCATCCTCGTATTCAAGAGTGGGATCATTGTATCAGGTGCACAGTGAGATCTATCAGGCATTGTTATACAGGGAACTGAAGCACATAAATGAGACATGGCTGATGTGAGCCTTGCACTCAAAGGTTTTTTTCTTTTGAAGGAGGAGCATAGAGACCTACAAAATAGGAAAACACCGTTATGTGGTAGGGAATGTAAATTTACTGTAGACTTTTATTCATACATGTACAAGGGGGCTTCGGTTTGGCTGTGATTGATTCATAATAGAAGGGAGCCTCCCAAAGCCTCTTCTAAGACATAGGAAGAAGCCATAAATAATTAGAGCAAAAAAGAGCTATTGGATCAATAAGGGTCTGATTTATGATCTCATGTCACAATTAGGGTTGGGATTCAATGAGGAGATGGGCAGTAATGGGCTCTTCCCCCCACGTTGTGAATCAGTCCTCCTTTAACCCTTCGATTAATCTTCCAGGCTCTTTAAACCCAGAGAACACTTACTCTATGGAGTTCTTATGTGTAACGTAGCATCCTTCTATCGGAGTATCTGCTCAAAAAAACGTAGACGTTGTAAATACTTGTCTGTTCATGAGAGAGAACATGGATATATGTTAATTATTTGTCTTCAATTCTTATATTTAAGAATCTAAGAAACTAAGTTTATAAACTAGCTGTTGCATTCTCCTGATTTTGTATTCGGATTTAGTTTTGATTTCTGTTACATAATTACATGGAAGTGATTATTTGTAGATTTTTTTTAATTGTCTGTTTTAAAAGGGATACAGGGATTATTCAGAATCTTAAATACTTTTGCTGTGCTGTTTTTTCTATTTTTCTTTTTCCATGTATTTCTTTCATGTTCTGGTAAATTATTAGTAATGTTGTTTTGATCAATCATGTGCATTAGTAATGGTAGCTCAAATCAGAAGAACCCTTGAAAGACCTATGTTGAAATTGAACCCTTGAGAAACCTGTGTTGTATTATCTTTGCTTCTTTACTTTTGTCGTTGATTGCTCAAAGTCCAAATGTCACATGAATAATTTAAGTGATTGGTGACCAGATTCAATTATGCTTAGGGCATTCCAGGAGAGCTACTGATGATAAAATATTTCAGATGGAGTTAAGGTGTGGTCGGGAGACATGGTTTGTTTGTGTCCAAGGCTTTTTCCTTGAGCAAATGCTCACTGTCCTTGCCATGGTAAGCGATAGGGATAGGAATTCATCCAGAGTGCCCATTTGGTGTCAGTGTCAAGAATAGAGGAAGCATGCCCATTGACCCATGAATGGATCAGTAAATTGTGGTATATGTACACCATGGAATACTATGCAGCCCTGAAGAAAGATGAAGACTTTACCTCCTTCATGTTTATATGGATGGAATTAGAAAATGTTCTTCTTAGCAAAGTATCTCAAGAATGGAAGAAAAAGTATCCAATGTACACAGCCCTATTTTGAAACTAATTCATAGCTTTTATAGGACTGTCATAACCTAATTATAGCCTTAGAATATGTGAAGGGGGTGGGAGAGGGGAAGTGAGGA
>CAUYTI010156086.1:0-44939 GCA_963575145.1 Galago senegalensis | reverse complement strand
TTATAGCCCAAGAATATGGGGAAAGGGGAGGGGGGGAGGATAGGCAGAGGGAGGGGGATTGGTGGGATCACACCTATGGTGCATCTTACAAGGGTACAAGTGAATCTTTCTAAGAGTAGAATATGATTGTCTTAACACAATAACTAAGAAAATGACATGAAGGCTATGTTAACCAGTTTGATGAAAATATTTTAAATTGTATATAAAAACAGTACACTGTACCCCATGACAATACTAATGTACACAGCTATGATTTAATAAAAAAAGAAGAATAGGTTCAAGTTATGATTTTTTTGCTAGTAACCACAGGAGTAACATTATATCCTCAGCACTTCATAGAAGGAGACACTCAATGTCCACTGTACCTTGCTCTACCAAGGGCAACCAAATAAGACTCTGTCTCAAAAAAAAAAAAAAAAGAAGAAGATGCTATTTTACACTTAAAAAGTGTAGTGAAATCTGCAATTATTCAATATCCCTCTTATGTTTACCTTTTGTTGCTGACCAAGTTAACCAGAATACATCAATGTGACATGAAAGGGATATGCCCTGATTAGCTACTGCTCAAGACTCCTCTTTGGAACATGAGGCAGGTGGTGAGAGTTGTCAAGGGCAGCCAAGGTCAGGGCCAAGGACCAAGGCTTAACTTTGACCCCTCTTCATTCAGGGAAGGAGACGTCTTTTGAAGACATCCTTTCTACTGGGAAGTATGTACTAAGAATATCCAGGGGGAGGGGTTCTTGAGCTAAGGCAGTGGGGAGCAATATCCAATTTTGTAATCTGAGTTCAGACTCTTCTCATGAGTATTTTTTGGCCTTCCTTGCTTACCTGGATTTTTGGAGGACTGGTGGGTGATGAAGTGAGAATTCTTGACCTGCTAGCTGTGAAAACAGATCAGAAGCCTGGAACACAGAGAGATTTTTGCAAAGCAAACGGATGGAGAAAGTATTGAACACCTTCTCCGTGCCAGAAATGGTTAACTCATTTGATTCCTAACCCAGGCTTGCGAAGCAGCTTTCATCTACTTCTTTGTTGTCCCATTTATTGGACAAATATTTAGTGAGGACCTGCATTGTACAAAGAGCTGGAAACTCAGAGGTCCTTGCTTTTTTGTACTTTACAGTCTTGTCTATTTCAACATGCTTATTCCTTTAATTGAATGCTTATTTGGAGCATTAGAATATTTCTGCAACAGAATTAATGTACAAGAAGGTAACAAAATATGTAGGGGGTAGGGTGGGAGGAATAAGAAGAAATGAGCTGCTTTCTCCACGTTTTCATAGGAAGGAAGAGAAAGAGAGAAAAAGCAAAACCCAAGTTCTCTGATGTTTTAACTGCCCTTCCTGGGCCTCGCAGTGACCTCTGTTACTTGATAAATACTTGGCCTCTGAACGTTGTTCTTCATCATACTCCAGTGAGCTTTATTTCAAGATCGGCCTGTCCATTTCAGAGGACTGATCTCCTTCCAGACTTCAGATGGGAAATGTCAGCCCTGCTGTCAACATCTCTAACATTTAAATTCTTGGGATACCGGAGGTGCTCTGAGAAAGCGGATAGGAATTGACTGTCTGTATACCCCTCCCCCCGAGGCCCTGCAGAAGTGACAAAGGAGGTCTTCTCAACCATTCTCAAATATAAAGCAGGCCAATACAGAAATGATAGAGATGAGGAATCTTTTCCTTGCTAACGGGCTTAACGGGCATATTCAAAACAGAAAGGCACAATGGAAAACTTCATTAATCCTTGTTGTGGCAGGTGTCAGGACCAGCCCGGCATTCTGAGAGTTAGAGAAGCTGGGCTTCAGGGTCTTTATCCAACTGCCATCAAATTTACTCATACAAAGGCCACATTTGCCCAAATGGGTGTGCTGTAGGATGTCCTCAACGTGACAGTCTCTACAAGACAGTTTACAGCTCTGCCCACCACACACCTGTCCCGGAATATGCATTGCTGCAGAATTCTGTCCTTTGGCCTGGCCCAATGTGGCAGTCAGAGAAGGAACATCGCTTTCATGTTAAGTGAATCCTGCCGAGAGCCATTACATCGGAATGTGTGAACTTGTCTGCTGATTTCTGCATGGCTGAATGCTCCCTCGCTGACTCAGAAGAATTTTAGGGGTTGTTTGCTACGCCATGAAGATTCATCCCAAGTTGGGCCAGCATGCTGGGTGAATGCTTGGATCTGACTAGCAGGACTCACTGTAATTTGCGGAGTGCTAAAATTAAGCTTGGCAATAGCCTATGGGGGTGGGGAAGAAGCCTCAGCCCCTGCTGACCTGAAGCTGCCTGCAAGCTGTAGACGGGCAGGGAACAGGTGAAGCAGAAAGTTAGGAAAAGATGCCATTTCAGAACTAACATGAAAAATGTCTAGGATGAGTCGTGAAGGGATTGAAAGGGGGTGGTGGTGATCTTAGCCTGCAATATTAGGAAAGGGCTGGGAGGGGGGGAGAATTTTTTTTTTCTTTTCTCCTCCCCCCCCCCAACCCCCGCCCCAGGACACTAAGACCTGAAGGGACTGCTGAAGAGAAACTGTATTTGTCACAGCAAGAGTAATCAGTATGTTGGCATTTGGACTCCAGTGACAGGGATGAAAATGAGATTCTCTGAAAGATGTATCAGAGTCAACAGGCAGGAGCTCGGCTGTGGCAGGAAGAATGAAACAACCAAATTGAGACAATTTGCTGAAGAAAGTGAAATTGCCAATAATTGCCTTAAACGGAGTGCATCCCCGGTGGTGGGGGTGGGGGTGGGGGAGCGGGGTGCTTAGCGGAAAGAAGGGGGAGCTCAGGCTTTATTGTGTTAACTTGAAGCAGCTGCTGAGGCCCCCTGGTGAGAATGCCAGAGAGACAGTGGGACAGATTACTGCCCAGGGGGAGTGAATGACTTTCAGATTGGTTTGGTCCCTGGATCATCCAGCACATGGGCTCTCCTTTCCTCTTCTAACTTGGAGCAGCTCAGGGCAACCTTCTTACTCTGTTACCTCTATTGCCTGTGATCAAGACTGAGCCCCGGGTGAGAAAGTTTGTAAGAGGCCTGCACGTGGTGCCACATCTCAGCAAAACTCTGTTAACTCAAACTAGGGCTGGGGTCCACGTCTCGCTTGAGGCCAGCTTGCATGTGACTTCTGGATTTCTATTTATCAACAGGCTGTGTCTTGATACAGTAGTAATAAATTGGATGAGTGATTATTTGCATGTCAGCCAGAGAATGCCCCGTCTCACCCAGGGCCGTTGGGAAGTGTCCAGTCATGATAATTCCAATAATTCTTACATCTCTAAGGAAAGTGCCCTACATGAGGGGCTTCAGACTCATCATGCAATTGCCCCCAGCATGCTCTAATGAAGTAGGAAGGGGGGGGTAGCTCTTTCTCATTATTATCTGAGAGGGTGAAGACACAGGTTAAGTGAATGACCCAAGATGGAACAAGAATGTCAACTTATCCTCACCTCTCTCAAAACTGGATCTCTCTGCCCTGATCTTATGTCCCACATAAATGGCGCGTGCTGAGACCTGTATTCAGAGACCACCTGCTCCCTCCGATCTCAGAGAGTTTCTAAGAGCCATTAGATGGGAATAGAACCTTTTTCTGGGGCCAGAGAGATCACTACTTAGAGGAAAATAAATCCTTAATAGGAAACATACCCTGAGGCAGCTGGGGGCTGGGGAATACAAGGTCACTGGGTGACACTTGAGTTGGTTTACACACACAAATGCGCATGTGTGCACACACAGTCTTCCTCCCCCCCCCCACAATTGTTGAAAAGCTCACGTAGAGAGATAAGAGAGTGGGGAGACATGTGGAGCACCCCAGAATCTCATTTCCTGTGCTGCCTTGGAGGGCATTTGAGATCCTATCAGAAAAAATCTTGCCATAGGTGGACACATCCACGTGAGGCCACGGGAAGGAACTGACAGAGCCCATCACCAGACAGACACGTGGATTTGGAAGTTAAAGACCAAACAATTGGCACAGGGCCAGTACTTGGAAGAACAAATGATGCCTTTCAGGCCACAGAGCCTGGGGCAGTGTTAATGGTTTATGGAAAGGCCACTCTGCCTGGTAATGGATATCATCAAAACTGGATTCAATTTAGCAGTAGCCCAATAACTAAATGTTATGGTCATTCTTGAGTGTACACTTTCATACACATATATGCAAAGATAAGATCATTCTCCCAGAACCTCTTTAGAGAACTATGTCACACGATCATAAAGGAAGATAGTATTTTTATTACTTGGAGTTTGCAGATGCTGTTTAGGCCTTTCCCTTTGAATAGCTTCCTTCCCCTTTCCCTGGCTTGTGCCCTACAATATGAATTCTACCATTCTACAATTCTATATGAACACTGTGTGTTGAGACCTTTATTGAGAGGCTGCCCGCCTGACCCAACTCTGATGGGTATTAAGGGATTGGAATAGTACTTCTTGAAGGTGACAGTAAACTCATGTTTATAGGAAAATGGATCCTTCATAAAACACCTCTCCCGAGAGAGCTGGTATTTCAGGCTTCATTTGATCTCTGGGGAGAAGGAGCTTTCTTGTTTGGTATTGCAAGAATATGCCAGAGGTAACAGAGATCTTGTACATATAGTAGAACTTCTATCAGTTGACCATGCAAGGGACTGTAACAAACAGGTGGTCAACATAAGGAACTAGACCTATGGTACTGACACAGACATGTGGTGCATGTCTAGTCTATGACAATTAGGTCAACTTAAGGAGGTGACCGGTGTAGGGAGATGGTCCACTATGGAGGTTCTAGTGTATACAAATTCAGTTCTCAGAGAAAACCCTTCACACCAGTCACTGGTTTAAAAATAAATAAATAAAATGAAGTTTTTGTCTTTATTTTTTGTGTCCCTTCTTGTTATTTATTTAGGCTATTTGGGGAAAGAAATAGAACTTCCATCAAACTATAATTTCAGAGCACTTTGCTAAAAAAAAAGCCAAACCAGTGGATGAAAAGCCAAAAAATCCAATCTGCCAGAAGGTTTCAACGCACCTTTTATGGGAAGGGAATCGCAGAGATGTGGGTCCATTTGCAATGGTTTCTAATGATGTCTCCGCCTCTGCCCCGATGGACTAGATGTTCTCCCATGGAATGGCAGGGATACATCAGAGACCACTGAGCCCAGATGCCCTGGCGGTGAGGACAGGCAGCCAGCTGCCTGGTTTGGACTCAGTTTTGCCTCTGATTCAGTATGGGACTGTGGACATCAGATTTAGTCTTCCTGCACTGGAGTTTCTTCACTCAGAGGATGGTGATAGGATATTAGTATCTAATTCCCCCCATTGTTGGGAGAAGCGCCATCACACAGAAAGTCTGTGGTTGAGCTGGCTGCTCTGTCATCCTTGTAAGTGGCTCACTTGACTGCCCATTCATATTTGTGACCTGTCTTCTGGTCATTTTCCCTTTCTCCCTTTATTTTCCTTGAAAGCGTCTGTTGTGCAGAACATAAGTGTTGCTATTGGAATAAAACAGAGCTTCAAAGGCTGCAAACAGCCGCTCGTTTCTATAATCTATAACACTGACAATTCCAATAAATACTCGGTCAGAGGTCCCCTCGTCAGAGCCAGATTTTACTCTTTAATGTTATTAACGAGCGTCTCCCTGATAAACCGTGGCTAAGTCGGGACTTTGATATTCACATAAACACACTCAGCCCGGCTCACAAGTGGGAGCCGCCCCTGGAGAGCTGGGAGAGGCGCCAAGTCAACTTGGTTGAGCTGTTGGGTCACAAGCCACCAGAAGTGTGACTGTGTCCCCCTGTCCCAGCTCAGTGCCCACACAGGCACTGCAGCGAGCGCATTTCTTTCTGTCTTTGGAGAGAACAAGCTATGTAGAGAATGGATGCTAAGCATGGAATCAGGTGAGTGGTAGCATGGGTGCAGAGCTTGCTCAGAGCCAGCTGAGAAGAGGAGTGTTTGCTTTCTCCTGTGGGGACCCCTCCATACCCCTTCTAGCCTCCTCTCCTCTCATTCTGCCCCACCCTGCAGAAGTGCCCAGGGCCTGTGTCCTGATCTCATCTTCCCATCAAAACCTATTTGCTTTCTAGCCTGTCCCTCTGCCCTTCTCCTGGGAATAATCTGATTAAACCAAATCTAGGAGCCATGGACTGCAGAGTGTGTGAGTGTGAGTGTGTGTGTTTGTAAATCAACACAAGTATCAGCGTCTTGAAAGACACTAAGGGTTGAACCTGGTGAGCTCCCAGATTTAATTCACATTTTAGCAAATGTCCCTGTTGCCTTAATGTAAAAGGGAAAATAATGTGGAGAGGCACAGTGTCAGGATCGGTAGGGGAAACTTGTTCAAGGAAGTCCTGTCTACTATCTCTCAAGTCCCCCGTGACATCTCTATGACTGGATCAAACACTATGTTGGTTTTGAAAACAGCCTTAGAGATCAAATGTTGCATATACCAAGTCCAAAGGTCCTGGATAGACTTCAGCTTCTTAGCTATTGATGGCAAATTTTGAAATGTTCTCTTGCTTGGAAGAGACTTTCAAGATGGCTGGGAGACAAGGTGAAATACTGCCAGAACTTTGAAGTCAGACCAGGGCTTCCAGTCTTAGATTGTGTGTTCATATCAGTGAAGAAAGGGACATGTTCCTAATAACAACTGTGGCTGTGCTATTCTGCAACCCTCCCCCTGAAAATCAAGCCTGGGGGAGTAGTTTGAAGACCTAATAGGCCACCTTCCATCAACTCTGTTTTAACTAGAGTCACCTACCTAGACCCACTAGTTATAAGTTCCAGTTCTAGGTCCATCTGGATGTTCCCAGGTCCCTTTGGCTCCCAGGGTCAAGAATGAGGACTGGTAGCCAGTTGAGCCAATGACGGAGTTGAGCCACAAACACAACTCAGTTTATTGCAGGAAAAAGGGAGAAGCTTTAAGTTGAACTTAAAGTGAAAAGGCCCAAGGGAGCTACACAGAATGAAGCAAGCGAGAATACGTTCCCGAGAGAGGGACGGATCAGTCTCCAGAAGTGGAGAAAGCCGCCAAAGTCTGAGCACACACCACCTTTTATAAGCTCACTATCGGCCCCACCTTTCTCCTGGCCGGATTAGTTGTTTTTGCCTTTGGGATGGTTGACAAATTTGGCTTATGGAATAGATTACATCACAGGCTTAATTAGAGGATAATACTCTAGATCAGCTATAGGTCATTGGGAACTTTTTACTGTGTCCTGTGAAGTTATTGTAAACTGTAAACAGTACCCAGGTGCAATTTGGTTCCTAGCTACGATTAGTTCCCTCTCTCCATCCTTAGCCACGTCCTTGCCACCAGACCTAACAATGGTTGTACTCTCACCAGCTAAGGGAGTTGGAATAGGTTACTTCATTTCTCTTGGTTTCTGAATCTGTAAAATGGGGACAATAATACCTAACACATAGAGCTGTTAAGTTGGACCAAGATAACATAGGTCAATTGCCCGGCACATTGCAGGCCTCCTCACAATGTTAGTTTCATTTCCCATCAAATCAGTTTCTACATGGCAGCAGTGACGTCTAAGGAGGTTAAGTGATTTCCTCCAGGGGCAACCTATGAATATTTCTACACCTCAGCAGACAGCATTTTACAAGTTGTAACTGACGGGCAGAGAAAATCCCCAACCAAGTCTGTTTTTCATTCATGTTCTTTCCAGAAACAACAGAGAACGCGATTTGCTCTAGGACAAGTTCTCTTCAGGTCTCAGGGCAGATGTGAGCTTTGGGGCTGTCAGCGTCTCACAAGTTTTGTCCAACACAAGTGTGGCCATTTCATGACAATCGTTACTCTGCTGGAAGTTGAGATGAGATGACCAAATATATAATTTTCACGTTTCAACTTTTCTGCACCACGTTATTATCTTTAAATAGAAAATAATGTACGAGCAAAATGGCTAGGTACTCTTCCCCTCCCCACCCCCCTATCCTTCTTTGCTTTCCTGTTAGGACTCATCACAGCCCAGTCTTCAAGCTGTCTAGAAAGTCCTGCTTTCAAATATTAAGGGCCAAAGTTTCAATTGGCCTCCTTTCTCTGTCCTCCTGTTATTTACTGGAGGTGCTGATTCTAAATGCAAAATTCCAATTTACTAGTATAATTACCCAATTTATATGCACAAAGGTGGGCTGCCACTCACAAAAATTAATGCAGTCCCGAATACTGCAGGTGAGGCCAGTTCAAATGTGATCTTCACTTAACGCATTCAGAACCTGGCTGGGAACACCACTGGCTAAATTATCTTAGTTATGCCACAGCTCTTAATTTTATTGGTTATTCCTTTGATGGGGGTCTTGATCTGAGGGTCCACAGAGGAATATAGATTTGATTTCATTGGCAGCACAGAGCACAAGTGAATTTTTCAGAAGGGTGATGCAATGATATTGGGATTTTTTGCCAAATGAATGATTGGTGGACCCCCAGGTCGGGGTACGTGTGAAGAGGCCACCATCCCTGAGGTGATGTGCATAGGCTGGGGACACAGTCTGGAGATCCGGAGGGGAAACACATCTTGTGAGTGGTAAGTGGCTATAGAAGGTACTGGTTTCTCAAGGAAGGTGGGAATTGCTTAATATTCAGGAGAATTGAAATGACTATACGAGGCTCAGATTTCCAAAGAAAGTAATACAGGTGGTCTTTGACTGGCGGGAGAGTGATTTAGGAATTCTTAATGGGGAACAAACATTAAATTTGGGAAGAATATGGTCTTTGATGGTGGATACCACATCTCATTCATTTCTGTGTTCCCCAGAAATATTTTTTACAGTGTCATATCCTGAGTGTTTAGACATTCATTCATAAATTTGCTGGATAATTGACTGAGTAAGGTGGGAACCTTTGAATGACAGAATCTTTTTTTTAAATTAAGTCATAAATACATAGATCATGTATACATTGATGCCTTTATGGGGTACAATGTGCTGATTTTATATACAATTAGGAATGATTAAGGCAAAGCAAGTCTACTACTAAGATGGTTGAGATCAAGGTTTTTGTGTTGAAGGTTTACACAGATGACAGTGTCACGATGGTAGTTGGCCAGATAATAAAAAATATGTACACCAGCCATGTCCTAAAAGGAAGGTTCTTCTCTGGGTGGCTCCTGTGGCTCAGTGAGTAGGGCGCCGGCCCCATATACCAAGGGTGGCAGGTTCAACCCAGCCCCAGCCAAACTGCAACAAAAAATAGCCGGGCATTGTGGTGGGTGCCTGTAGTTCCAGCTACATGGGAGGCTGGGGCAAGAGAATTGCCTACGCCCAAGAGCTGGAGGTTGCTGTAAGCTGTGATGCCACGGCACTCTATCAAGAGCAACAAAGTGAGACTCTGTCTCAAAAAAAAAAAAAAGAGGAAGGTTCTTCTCTGATCGATTTCTATTTCTGGGGCTCTCTTGATTGGTTGGCTGTATCTGGGTCACTGGCTTTCTCTAGCTCTAGTGTTCAAGAGAAAGCAGAGCTCCATGTGTCTAAATCTGGATTGGTGGGCTCTGCTGGAGGCAGGAGGGAAACCTTCTCACCTGGGAGCCATATGGATTGAAAACTGAAAAGTCACACTCACGCAGCCCCATGAGAGCTGGAGCACCGTCTCCCCTGAACACTGTTCTGCATCTGGCCTGTGCCTGCGAGTGTCCGGTGACGACATGGGAAACCTGGCAGCTCATCAAGTGACGACCATAAGCCCGAAGTTATGCAACACTCATATCTGCCCTAAGTTTACATCTATTAAAAGCTGCCTGATACTACAGTAAGTTTCTATCTTTGTGCCTGGCAAAACTTTTTTAGGCTCTTGAAACGACTTGCCTTTTAGGCAGGCAAGAATCCAAAGGCTGAGGCTTGAAATAACCACAATTCCTGGATTCGTATTCCGAGTGGCCTGCAAAGATTGGCCACTTCTCCTCCACGTCTCTCTCCTTTCTCTCATCTCTTTCTCTTTTTTTGCCTTTGGTTCACCATCACATGGCTTGACTGCCACTCGCTTATTCAACAATCTGTATAAATTTAACATCAAACGATTAATGACTTCCCTGCCAAATGTAAGGACACAATCGCACTGAAACTCCTCTGATATCAATGGCAGATTAAAAAGTCCAATTTAGCAGTAACAGGCTTGGCTTTTGAATCCTTTTGATTGGCCTTAAACCTATTATTACTATTAATTTTTTTGTTGCATCGACTCAGGAGATTTTTTCAGCTACATACAGTATTTTCCGCCGAGTCTTGAGGCATGTGGGCATCGTTGGCCTCCTTCTGAAGAGAAGCATGGTAATGAGATAGGGTCCACGCAGAAGGTCAGCATGTGCCCTTTTTGCTCTGGCAAGACAAAAATGCTAACGTGACTAGCAACCCTAAGAGCAACTCCCAGACTGGGGCGTTAATCTCCATTGGTCACGCCGGAGGAATTTTCTCTATCCCACTTTCCTGATAGGGAAAGTGAATTCCAAACCTGAGGCCAATACTCTGAAGGTTACAGGAAAAATAAATACTTGAATGTCTGCAAAGAATCCTTTCTTGCTACAGGGGAAATAGATCTATTAATAAAATAAAAATAGTTGTGCAAATATTTCTTTAAAGAGAGGCAATAAAAATGACAAGGTGCTTTATGCTAAGGCCTCCAGACATCGTGACTGTCCTGAGTCACTGCAAATGCTGCATCAACCTAGAGGAAGAGGCTGGTAGGACAAGAGCTCACTAGAGGAGGGCTCTGGGAGGGAGTGTTTGGGCTGAGACCCTCTCTGCTTGTATAAAACACCAGCCCTCTCAGGAAGTATCCCTCTTTCTTTTGCTTCCAAAGAGTGGCTTAATGTTAAATATATTTGGTCTTTGTTCTGGACTCTGAAACCCTTGGATCACTCTTGAGTAATCACAATGTCTTTTTTTTTTTTGGCTATACCAAGCCCATTTTGATCACCTTGAGGTCTTGGATTAACAGATTCCTTATTTTAACCTAAAGCATTCAAGCCTTTAGACAAAGCTTCATTTCTTTCTTTTTATTTTTATTTTTTACTTTTTTAGCCAGGGCTGGATTTGAACCTGCCACCTCCAGCAGATGGGGCTGGCGCCCTACTCCTTTGAGCCACGGGTGCTGCCCCAAAGCTTCATTTCTTTAACCAATTACAAATCAAGAGTCTTTGAACCCACCTATAACCTTTAACTTCCTTCCCATATGAAAAGTCCTACCTTTTAGGGCCAACCCAATACACACTCTCCACCTATTCCCTTCCCACTTTATGTGTAATTTCTGTCTCCCTGAAAGCATAAAACCAAACTATAACCCAACTACATCCAGTCCACTTGGGCATGGCTCCAGGCCACGGTCCTCAAATATGGCTTAGAATAAACCTCTTTAAATTATTGGAGAGAGTTTGGTTTCCTTTCTGTTGACAACTGGGAACAACATTAGATCCCAGATATGCATGCTTCCCTTTTCTTTTCATCACGCCCTTTATCTCTCCTTCCTTTCTTCTTGAGGACCAAGTTCCTGCTGGTTATGGAAGAGTCTCAGAGGGCCAAAACCTGGTTTGAGTCATAGAACACGGATGATGACAACTTGGCCCATGGTGTAGGGCCTGAGGTTGAGGATGCTACTGAGCAAAGCATCCAGAGCTCGGAGTCAGGAGCAGAAGTACAAAGACACAGGACCTTGTGGTTACAAAGACAAAGTCATCAGTCTTCAGAAGAGAACAAGGCTACGTCTTGTGAGAATTTTTTAAAATGGTAATGGGAAATTAGATTGTGGCTAACAACCTAAGGTTAGTCAGCAGAGGCAGCTATTGAGCAAAGGAAAAATTAAAAATAGGCAGCGCTCGTCTGTGGCATGAGCCTGTTATTTTAATTTTGTGTCGATGTTTGGGTATTTCTGCAGTTTAGGCCTTTCCCTTGAGGAGAGATGGATATGCGTGGTTTTCATCGTATTAATAGAGAACAGCTTTCTTGGAGCAAGAAAGGATTATTTGCCGACACAAAGGTATTTATTTTTCTCATAACCTGCAAAATACTGGCCTTAGGCTTGGAATTCACTTTCTCTATTAGGAAAGCGAAATAGGGAAAATCCTTCTTTATTTCTTTTGTTACTGAAAAGGTAAACATGACCCTAATTAGCTTGATGATAGTAGCCATTTTGAGCATGTGTTAATGTGTCAGGCACCAGGCTGGGGCCTTTGGTGACAGGGGCCTACTTCTTCTTCCCATTTTACAGATGAGGAAACTAAGGCTCAAATCGTTGAACTGTTCAAAGGTCCCTAGAGACTTAACCAGGGCTCCCTGGCACAGAAAGCTAAGTACCTCTAGTCTCACCAGCTGCTGGGACCAGCCTTCCCTCAGGTCACCCTAGGGTGCCCCCAAACGATGAGGTTTGGGGCAGCCTGCCCTTCCTTCTGGATTGCCTTCCCTCTTCCCCTAGGAACTGTTTCCTGCTCGTAGGTTGATTCTTTCTTCCCTTTTTTTTAAATTATCAGTTGAATATGAGAGTACAAATGTTTGGGTTACATTGTTTTCATTTCTAAGGTCAAGTTCAAGTTGTAGTTGAGCCCTTCCCCCAGGGAGCATGCTGAACACCCTCACATTGTGCACAGTAGGTGAGATCCCATCAGTCGCCCTCCATCCTTCCCCCTCCTCTCCCCTCCCCATGGCTAGACTATACTTGTGTTTCACTTTCCTGTGGGCACATAGTTGTTTAAATACTGGTTTCATATTAGTATTGAGTACATTGAGTTATTTTTTTCTATTCTTGAGGTACTTTACTAAGAAGAATGTGTTTCAACTCCATCCAGGTAAACACCAAAGATGTAAAATCTCCATCTTTTCTCACGGCTGGATAGTACTCCGTGGTGTACATATGCCACAGTTGGTTAATCCATTCATGGGTTGACGGGCACTTGGGCTGCTTCCACAGCTTGGCAATTGTGACTTGAGCTGATGCTTGATTCTTGAACTTAATTGTCTCTACTCCACTGTACTTAAAATGAAATTGTTTCTCTTGTTTTGGTTTTGTTTGTTTGTTTCTTTGTTTAGTTTTCATTTGGGGCAGAGATGGAGTTTGCACTGTGTTGCCCTGGCTGGTCTCAAACTCCTGGCCTCAAGCCCTCCTCCTGAGTTGGCCTCCCCAAATGTCAGGATTTTAGATGTGAACTGTTGTGCTGCCTGGCTTGTTTTTGTTTATTTTTGAAAGCAGAGTTTTGATAGGGCTTGAGAAAAAGAGGTGTGAAGACACTTAGAAGCCTGAAAAGATCAGGGCCAGAGGTACCAAGGGGGAGAAAAGAAAGCAAAGCTGTAGGCCTGTGAAAGAAAGGGTTGTCCTTCCTAATTGTACTGAGGCCAGTTTTGTTCCTGACCAAGGAGATGTTGTTTCCTTGGCCCAGTACTGAACTTAACATTGAGACGTAAGGGGTAAAAAATCAGAAATGGGCGAGGAGGAAGTGGAGGAGAAGGATGAGGAGGAAGGAGCCATCAGAGAATATCTGGGCAATACATTCGGAAACTTTGTTTTTCCTTTCAGAAATTACAAGAATTTTTTATAAACATTTTCCTTCTTGGCCTGGATTTTACGGATTCATTAAATTACTAGCATACATGAAAGAGGCAGTTTTAACGCATGCATTAATTTATTGAACTGAACAGGAGCTAATAGCTGCAAATATAATTGGTAGTGTCATGGGCACATTTGCAGAAATCTGCAGAGGGATTTTCCCCAATTTTGTGTTACATTAAAGCAACTTCTCGTGCTTTCAAATGTGCCTCTTGCTGGATTTGCAGGTATTTT
This sequence comes from Galago senegalensis, assembly GCA_963575145.1. Lineage (NCBI taxonomy): Eukaryota > Metazoa > Chordata > Mammalia > Primates > Galagidae > Galago > Galago senegalensis. Next base: position 31,202 of record CAUYTI010156086.1, on the reverse strand, counting down.
TATGAGGAATACAAATAAGTGGACGTAAAGAAAACATTTAAAAACTGTTACCCGTCAAGATTTCTACACTTGGTATCTGAATTTTGGGGGAAACTGCCTGTATTTGCCATCTTTCTAGGGAATGGGAATGTTTGAAACTACTAAGTATTTTGAAAATAGTACTAAGGAATTAGTAGATTCAAAATTTTAACTTCCGTAGATCTAGAAGCATCTTTAGATGGAGTCCTGAAGGGCTTAGGCTAGTTTGAGACAGTGGAGGTTTGCACCTTTTAAAAGGACACAAGGGGAGTGAGTGCTGAATGAGGAAAGAACATCTTCACCTGTAAGATACACATTTTAAAAATACCTATTTATTTTTTAACTGCCACATATGTTCATCGTGGAAGTAGAAAATCCAGAGGGATGGAGAGAAGAATATTTTAAGAGAATCCGTCGCAATCCTGCCCCACCTATAAGTGTTTTGGGAGCAAATGATGGAAAGACACATCTGTGTACGAACGTGACCACAGTCAGTATCCTATTAGATACACAACTATACAATCACCTCTTTCCACTTAACATTTTTTTTTTTTTTGGTCCTCAGCGTTTACAATAACATTAACTACACATCCCAAACACGATTTTTGAGAACTGAATGGATTGCTATATTTTGGATATCCAAAAATTACTATTACTCCACTGTCTGCCAGTTAGAATTTTTACTTATTATAAACAACTCTCCATGAGCAATCTCTTCTTCTTATTATTGTTAAATTCAACTGAGATTTATTCTTTCTCTCTGGCTGGCAGCGTTTCGGTAAGGTTTTCCTATTCTTCCTTTGTGGTCAACCAGTCTTACTGTAATTATTTCCTTTGATTTCACGTAGGTGTTTGTGGGCAGACATGTAGAAATAGGTCATATTCTTAGAATAGCGTCTAGTGGAAGAATTGCTAGGTCAAAGATTATGAGTAATTTTTTACAATCCAGCTTTGGACAGTAGGTCAGTTTTTCAAAGTCGTCGGTGCCAGGAGCTGCTGATTCGTAGCCAGTCCCCTCTGGCGAGGGTGGGCCATCATAATGGCAGTTCCAATTTACGATGGGTATTGTCCCAATTGGCAGATAGAAGCCTCTGTGAGTTTGGCAGTGATGAGTTCCATCCAGGGCTCATTTTACCTCCACCTGCCCAGAGTTCATTATGGACCCTGGAGGAAGGCCCATCCAGGCACAAAGAGCTCCTAGTGGGCAGAGGAAACAATGGTGGCTATTGAGATGCTGGCTGGGTATGTCAACTTCGTGCAGACAACTGTGTCTCTCTTATGCAGTTCACCAGCTGCCCCTGAATATCCCAGTGAACTGCTCACCCCCCAAATGTCCTTCTTATCTGGGTGGGGGATGGTGGGTGGGGGGGAAGGATAACAAATGCCTCCTAGACAAAGCAATTAATCTCTCGAAAAAATAAGAAGATAAACACACAGTCTCTGTAGAAGACACTCTCTTCTATTTTTGGCAAAACGTGGACATCTATAGATAAATTTCTCTGTCTATAGCACACCCAGATTTTACCACCTGCGCATTTAATTGAGTCGGTGCCTAAGTACCCATTTGGGTAATACGCTCATTTATAAAGTGGGTGCCTGTGATTTATCTTTACAGTGACGGGGAGGTGGTTTTCTTTGGACTTTCAAAGTTACAAAAAAACGGTTATCTTACTTTAGGCGAGTTTAGAGTTTAAAGGAGGGCAGTGACCTTGGGTCATTGGTCACTTCGTGCAGACATCTGCTTTCCTCGAGGTCACACGAGTCAATGTAATCTCTCTGTTTTCAATTATTATGTTCTGTCCGGGGGAGGGGGGGCCCTGCCCTAGCAGCTGTCGGTCACTCTTGGGCAACACTGAAATGGTATCCCATGCACCATCCAGGTATACACAGAGATGCTGAGCCACTGACTGGGAAAAGGATGTATTTGTGGGTGAGGTGGTTGGTCATGTACCTGGTAGAAAAAAATCAGGCATCTGATAACTATGGCCACACTCAAAACTTGCAATGGAACGTGCTGCTTCCTTGCAGCAAGAAGGGTCCCACGTAGTCACGTCGTGCCCCTGTGTGGTTTATTGGAAGGTCACGGATTTTGGCCATGGACTCCCTGAAGGGGCAGCTGGTGTCTCCTTTCTCTCTCTCTGTCCCTCTCTCTCTTTCTGCAGAGTATAGCGCCCTTGGCCTGGCCACGCTGTGATTTTGAATTCGCAGGAAAGAACCTTAAAATATCAAATGCATCTCATGGCATTTGGATCTATACCAGGAAAAATAACCCTGGAAAGAGGTGTCTCCACCAGCTAATTTTGACTATTCTACAACTGAAGCAGGCCCTTGGCCCATGCAGCTGGCTTTATTCCTTCCAGTGGGTATGTGTATCAAAACTAAAGTGGTAACAGCTATAAAAATGTGCTCCTGGGCGGTGCCTGTGGCTCAAGAAGTAGGGCTCCAGCCCCACATACTAGGGGTGGCAGGTTCAAGCCTGGCCCCAGCCAAAACTGGAAGAAAAATATGCTCCTTCCAGAAAATCTTTCTGTAAAACCTCTTACTCATTATCATTGAATCAAGGTGATGGCTATGGACCACGAGAGATCTTCTCTCTTTGGCCTTTCAGTAGATGAATGCCAAAATCACCCAGGACAGGGGAGGTGGTCTCCACTGTTCTTAAAGAGCCCAGTGACACTATCCAGCAGGTATGGGAGGAGATGCATTGTCCAAGACAGCGCAGGTATTAGTTGCTACTTTTAGCATTATCTGTAATAGCAAATATTTAAAACAGCTTAAGTATCTACCATAAAGGAAGAGCTGGATGAACTGTTCATTTATTTTACTTCATTTATTTATTTATTTATTTATTTGCAGTTTTTGGCTGGGGCCAGGTTTGAACCTGCCGCCTCCAGTATATGGGGTCGACGCCCTACTCCTTTGAGCCACAGGTGCCACCCTCATTTATTTTATTTTTTGAGACAGGCTACTCTGTTGCCCAGACTAGCGTGTGGTGGTGTCATCACTGCTGAATGCAACCACAAATTCCTGAGCTCGAGCAGTCCTCCTGCCTCAACATGCTGAGTAACTGGGACTACAGGTGCACACCACCATGTTCAGCTAATTTTTTTATATTTTTCAGAAATGGGAGTCTCGTTTTCACTTAGGCTGGTCTTGAACTACTGACTTCGTGTGATCCTGCTGCCTTGGCCTCCCAAAGTGCTAGTATTACAGATGTAAGCCACCATGCTCGGCCCTGAATAAACTATTCAGATTTATATTATAAAATACTTTGCAAAAATACATGAATGTATACCAACAGGGGAAGACCACCAATATGTATATTTTTCAAACAGACAATGGTAAGTATAGAATCATATGATAATATAGTAGCATCTATCATATATAAGTGTGTACATGTGTGTGTGCGGGTGCGTGCACGTGTGTGTGTGTGTGTGTGTATGCATGTGCAAGTGTGGGTACGTATAAGAAAAAGTCCTAAAAAAGCAGAGACCAAATCAATTAGTGTGTTGTGCACTTTTTAAAAGGGAGATTAGGTATAGTGGGTGAGGTTGGGCCCTAGGGAAACTTCAACTTTATTTGTAACGTTAAAAATTTGGATGGGGGTGGCACCTGTGGCTCAAAGGCGTAGGGCACCGGCCCCACATACCAGGGGTGGCGGGTTCAAACCCAGCCCCGGCCAAAAAAACTGCAAATAAATAAATAAATAAATAAATAATAAAATAAAAAAAATAAAAATTTGGATGACTACTATTTATTACTTACATGATTTATCACCCCTAATTTACTTCTCATATTGTTTTATCATTTTATTATAGTATTTATTCTCTATGAATTATATATCTATTCATCTATGACTTCCTGTGTTTTCAGAAGGTACAAGCAGAACTCCCTAGAGCAAAGCGCACAGTAAGCCTGTGATTGCTACACAGGCAAGCAGGTCCCCCTCAGCCCTCTGTTCCAGGCAGGTTACATCCTTGCTAACTGACTTTCCTCCTTGCATCAGGCTGAAATTGTGCCGATTTTAGTTTGAGCTTATGATGATTATTATTTTTTTGATAGTTTTGCCCGCCTGTTGGGCATTTTAAAACTTCAAAGAGTGTGGTCGGCATCTCCTGCCTCTTGCCAATGGTCTGACAGGCCTGCTTTCCATTCTGCCTGCTTCCCCTTCTCCCTGGGTGGGGAGAAAGTCCTCAGCTCTGGGATCACAGTGGTGCTCGCTGGTGAACATGTACGTCAGCTCCCTGCCTGGTCAACGTGTGCCTGCATGGACAGGGTCTGTCCACATCTTATCAATAGAGCCCAGGAGTGGTCCCTGTTGGCTTACGGGGAAAACAGTAAGATTCATTTTTCTTTTTTGATGTGATTGACCCAGGGGAAAAGTGTTCACACTGAACAAGAGCTGTCAAGACACTCTACTCTGGACCTCCCGGCAGGTCATTGCAAACTCAGAGACTTGACAACACAAGCCAAACACTCTTACCCACACTGGGGAAACAAAATGTTCACGGCGGATCATGTTAACTGTCGATCTAAGTTCTTTTTAACACATGCAAATTGCCATCTTACTTCAGTCACCAGTCAGCAACCTGTAGAATTCCATGATGTGAGTCAAATTTAGCACAATTAAAAAAAAAATCAATGAGCTTTATGACAAGAGACAAATAGAATCACAGGATAACATCTCCAGTGGGTGGGGAGAAGCCAGATAAGCAAAAATGAAATCTACTGGAAATTATTCACGGAGAAGGGAAGGTGTCCCCATCTTCCATGTCACTATTTGGCCCTGTTTGGTTCCTCAGGTCAAATAATGATGTCAAGCTCAACCCCCATCCACACTAGTTGGACCCCAGCAGGGATGTGGCAATGACAGCCAGGGCTAAGTTCTTGAAGTTTTCCCTTCTTGGGTAATTTCCTGACATTTCAAAATGTCTTTCTTAGGCAGTTTCCATCCACACAAATTGATGAAAAGCGTATGCTGACTATAATAGAATGCAGTCCCCGAGAAGAACAGAGGAGACAGGAATCTTTGAGAATAAAACATTCACTCTTCTGGCCCGTCTGCCTCAGACATGTGAGAGACCTACTTCCAGCACCCCGAGGTCTCCAGCAGCCACAAGTCCAGAACTCCGGACTTGGGAGTGGGAGCTCCAGTTTTCCCAGTGCCCTCGTGGGACATTCTCTCTCCTTTTTCCTTCTGTGAGAGCCGAGACCACCTCCAGACTGGGACCTGCCAGTGTAATTGCTCCTTTAAACCTGAAGGGAGAGATTCCCCTATGGGATCAGCCCCTCTTTCACTGCCAAACCTTCCTACATCCCAAAATACCCTCGAGAATCACAAGCCCATCTCTTCCCAAGTCAGAGTCCTCTGAATTCCGAGGATTCCTCTCAATTGTGAGTTTCTTAGGACCCTGGAATTATTTATTAGGTCAAATTTCTCCCCTTATTGGTTGAAAATATTTCTATTATTTTTGTATTTCTTTTAAGGAGCTGTATTATAAACATGTAGCTGATGGTAAGTTTGACACGTTCTGGACTTCCAGTGAAAAGAGAGTGGAGAATGTTCTAACTTTCTGCACAGGCTGTGAGGTCCAGACCATTGCAGTTGGCTCTGATGGCATGCTGCAGAGTAGGCCAGCAGGAGTAGAGCTGGGATGGAGTTCTTAAAATAACACAACAATAAAGTTGACCACATTGATGGACTCTTCCTTGCATGAAAGATTTCTCTGTAACACGTGATGCTTGTTGATAACATTTTACCCACAGTAGAAATTCTTCCAAAATTGGAGTCAATCCTCTTAAGCTTGATTGCTGCTTTCTAAGCTACGTTATAGAATATTCTAAATTCTTCGTTTTCATTTCAGCTATGTCCACAACATCTTCACCAAGAGATCACACCATCCTTGTTTATGTCATTCCATAAGAAGCAAGTCTTCCTTAATTCACGTTTAATTTTGAGATTGCAGAAATTCAATGACATTTTTGGGCTCCACTTTTAATCCTAGTTCTCTTTCTATTTCCACCACATCCACAGTTACTTCCTCCTCTGAAGTCTTGAACCCCTCAAAGTCATCCATGGGCATTGTTATCAGCTTCTTCCAAACTCCTCTTAATATTGATATTTTGACCTTCCATGAATTATAAATGTTCTTAATGGGATCTAGAATGGTGAATCCTTTTTAGGAGGTTTTCAATGTATTTTTTCCAGATCCATCAGAGGAATCACCGTCTATGACAGCTATAAGCTTATGAAATGTATTTTTAAGTAATATGCTGAAAAGTCAAAAGGACTCCTTGATCCATGGGTTACAGAATGGATGTCATGTTAGCAATCATGAAAACAACATTCATCTCCTTGTACATCTCCATCAGAGGTCTTGGGCAACCAGGTTCATTGTCAAAGAGCAGTAATATTTTGAAAAAGCCTCTTTTTTTTTTCTGAGCAGTAGGTCTCAACAGTGGGCTTAAAAAATTCAGTAGACCATCCTGTGAAAAAGACGTGCTGCCATCAAGGCTCTGTAGTTCTAGTTCTAGAGCAGAGGCAGAGTGGGCTTAACATCATTTTTAAGAGCCCTAGAATTTCAGAATGGTACATAAGCATTGGCTTCAACTTAAAGTCATCATCTGCACTTGCCCATAACAAGAGAGTCAGCCACTCATTCAAACTTTGAAGCCAAGCATTGACCTTTCCTCTCTAACTATGAAAGTTCTAGATGGTACCTCCCAGTAGAAGACTGTTTCATCTCTGTTGAGAATATGATGTTACTGGAGCTACTTTCACCAATTATCTCAGTGAGATCTGGAAAAATTTCTGCAGCTTCTCCATCAGCCCCTTCCACTTTTATGTGACAGAGACAGCTTACTTCTTTAAAGCTCATAAACCAATCTCTGCTGACTTCTAACTTTTCTTCTGTCGCTTCCTCATCTCTCAGTCTTTATAGAATTGAAAAGAGTTAAGAACTTGCTCTGGATTAGACTCTGGGTTAAGGCCATGTTGCGACTGATTTGATCTTCTGTCCAGACCACTCAAACTTTCTCCCTATCAGCAATAAGGCTATTTCCCTTTCTTATCATTCATTCCTGAATGGAGTAGCCCTTTGAATTTTTTTTCGAGAAGTTTTCCTTTGTATTCACAGCTTGGCAAACTATTTCAAGAGGCTCAATTTTTGTCCTCTCTCACCTTAGACAGGCCTTCCTCTCTAAGCTTAATTATTTCCAGCATTTTTGACATAATATGAGAGATGTGTGACTCATCGGAGCACTTAAAGGCCATTGTAGGGTTGTTGACTGGTGGCCATATTTCAATATTGTTGTGTCTCAAAGACTAGGGAGGCTTGTTCTCAAGAAGAAGAGGGGGAGAGACAAGGATACAGCCAGCTGTGAAACAGAATATACACAACATTAATCAGTTGTTGCCTTACCTGGGTGGAGCTTGTGGTGCCCCCAAGCAATTACAATAGTAACATCAGAGAAGACTGGTAACAGATCACCGTAACAGATGTAAGAATAATGAGACAATTTGAAATAGTGCAAGAATTTTCAACATGTGACACAAAGACACAAAGTGAGAATGCCCTGATGGAAAAATGGGGCTGACTGACTTGCTTTATGTGCTGTTGCTGCCAACATTTAACTTGTAAGTGACACATGACCTGCAAGGTGCAGTAAGGCAAACGGCAATAAAGTGAGATGCGCCTATACCTAACTAAGTGTGCAGAGATCCTTGATGGTAATCAGTCTTGCTACTTGTTGTGGATTGAATTATGTCCTCCAAAAAGATACATTCAAGTCCTAATCCCTTACTTGGGAGCAGAGTCTTCAAAGATGTAACTAGTTAAGATTAGATCATACTTTAGTAGGGAGGACCTTGCCTCCAAGATGGCTGGTGTCCTTGTAAGAAAAGCAGAAGAGACACAGATATGCTCTCTCAGAGGGAAGAAGCCAGGCGACTCCAGAGTCAGGTATTGGAGTATAAGCCAAAGGATGCCACGGATTACTGGCAGCCCTGAGAAGCTGAAAGAAAGGTATGGCAGAGATTCCCACCTCCTCTTCCCCCCAGTGGCTCCAGAAGAAATCATATCTGCTCACAGCTTGATTTTGGATGTCGAGACTCCAAAGTGGTGAGACAATGCATTTCTGTTGCCTGAAGCCACTTACTTGGTTATAATTCGATATGACAGTCCTAGCAGACTAATACACTACCTAAGCCCCCGCTTCAGTCACCTCCTTTCTTATCCTAAACTCACTCAGGGAAGGTTCTCTGTCCTCCGCATGCCCCGGGTCTCTCTTCCTTACTTGCATCTCACCAGTTTCTGTATCTTCAGAGTTCAAGCACAGGAGACCACAGAGAATGTAAGCTCAGGAAAAAGAGGCAGTCAGATTTCCTGAGACCTCCAACTAATGAGGCATCTGCTTCTCAGGAGGAGAGGACTTCAGCCAGTCAGATAAAAGGTCCCTAATATAAATTGAAGTTAAGTGTAATAATAAAACAGACAGGTACAGATTATCTAATGTGACATCCGTGTAGAATTTAAATGGTTGTGGTCAATATTGGACTCAGGAGAAATCAGGGGGTGTGAGTGTGACAAGGTCTGGTGCCCCAGAAGCAGGCTGTTGTCAGAAGAAGCCTGTCACTAGCTAAGAGTGGCATCTCAGGCATGTGGTCCTTTGAAAACACAATGTGTAGCTGTTCACAATCTTACCGCTGTGTGCTCCGATGGAGCCAGGGTCAAACATTAGGGTTCCAACTTCACAGGTTGGATTTTTCTGGCTACAACAGAGCTGGAGGAAATTGGAATACATTTTCATTTCTGCTGTTAGTTTTTCTCTTTTGTTCTCTTTATATATCCACAGGCAGTCACATTCCCTGATTCTGATTCAAGGGAAGGCTGTTTGTGAAATTTCTTAAGTATTTCCTCCCTTACCTTGGTGGTGCTAAGAGGCATCTATAATCATGTACGGGAAGAAAGAACTGACCAGGTGTGGTGGGCTCATGCCTGTAGTCTCAACACTATGGGAGGCTGATGAAGAAGTTGTGGAGTTCTGATCCACCCCAGGCAGCATGGCAAGACCCTAACTCTAAAAAAAAAAAAAAAAGAAAGAAAAGAAAAATCAACCAGACGTGGAGGTGCATACCTATAGTCACAGCTACTCAGGAGGCTGAGGCAGGAGGATCACTTGAGGCCAGGAATTAGAGGTTATAGTGAGCTATGATCATCCCCACTGCAGCCTAGCCTGGACAATAAAGTGATACTCTCATCAAAAGGAAAGGGAAGAGAGGGAAAAGAAGGGAAGGGAAGAGAAAAATGAAGAGAAAGAGATAGAAAGAAGCATAGTGGGAAAGAGAGGGGAAAAGGGAGGAAGGAAGAAAGGGAGGGAGGGAAGACAGGAGGAAGGGAGGAGGGAGGGAGAGAAGAAAGGAAGAAGGGAGGGAGGGAGATATCTAGTTGAATGAATAAGGAAGTGAATAAATGGAAGCCTTTAAAAAGCTAAATCAATTTGCTGAAGCTTCCCAGCCTGTCCTCTTTCTGAGGGGAACAGAACAGGAAGAGGAGTTGCCTCGCAGGGTGTTGCTGTCGAGGGTCCCAAGAGGAAGACCTGCTCTCTCTTACTCAGCGTGACCACACCTGCTGCTTCTTATGCTGCTAGGATAGGAAGAAATCCTTCTCAGAAAGCATGAAGGATTTTATGTTCAGTAAGTTCTGGATCTTTTTTACACATTTACATATTTCTAGTTTGTTTTTTGTTTTGTTTTCTGGTCTGGACTTTTTTTCTGGTCTTTTGTTTCTGGTCTGGGCTATATCTATGGGGTTTGTGGAACTAATTGGAAACAACATTTCTGCTACTTAACCCAGTGAGCCTTCTCCCACATGGTCGCTGTGCCCATGGGGTTAGAATCGTCTCCAGTTCGTGGACAGTACAAACTGCAACCTCACTTCAAAATCCCAAGTAAACCTTGGGTTCCAATACCATCTGGCCACTCACGAGGAAAAAGGGTGTACTGCCTCTGTCTTGGTCTTCTCTGTGACTATTTCACTGTTTCAGAGCTAGGTGTGCCCAGACACTGACGCATGTACAAACATTGGTGCTTCTTTCTATGGAGAAAAGGAGTAAACAGCAGGCAGGTACGTCCTATCGCTGAATTCACTTCATCCAATGACAAGTCTACATGCATCCTGGGCTCCATCCAGACGCTGCCTGAGCACGAGGGAGCGGGCTGTGATACAGCACAAGACGGTAGTAGGCAAGGCTGCTTGCTCAACCCAACAGCCAACAGTATTTAGTGTTGCATTTGTTGTTGATTTTGAAAACAAACAAATGTGCCTTGACGTAAAGTGATCTAAAAATTCAACGCAGGCATACTGACTTGTTCACACTTAGGCATCAGAGAGTAGCTGAGAAATGAAGAGACTCAACCAATCATGGATCCGTGCCAGCCCCGCGGTTGTAATGCACATTTGAAGGCTTTTCATCTCAAGCGTCTATCACAGTTTCTAGCAAGAAGGGAAGGCTCTGGTTGATGCTTTGAATGTTTTAAGGCAGCGGTCCCCCCACCTTTTGGGTACCAGGGACTGGTTTCATGGAGGACAATTTTTTTTTTTTCAGACTGGAGGTGGGGGGTGGGAAGGGCTTGGGGATGAATCTAGCAAGTATTATTTCTGTTATTATTATTTCTTTATCCCGATTATTGCCACATTGTAATACGTAAGGAAATAATTATACAACTCACCATTATCCAGAATCAGTGGGAGTTCTGAGCTTGTTTTCCAGCAACTAGACGGTCCCATCTGGGGGTGATGGGAGAGACAGTGACACTGGATGTGGCTGCTCATATCATCACCTTCACCTCAGATCATCAGGCATTATGTTCTCAGAAGGAATGCACCACCTAGATGCCTCACAAGCCCTGTTTACAGTAGGGTTTGTGCTCCTACAGGGATCTAATGCTGTTGTTGTCAGACCAAGGACTCTGTCTGCCTGTCAGGTCAACAGTTTCCCTTTTATTTATAGAAAAGCCAGCAATTCCAGAGAACATTGAGGATGTCCTCTCAAAGAACTGTTCTGCTCTCTGGTTTCTTTTTGTTATTTTTTTTACCTTCCTAGTAAAAGCATACATCAACAGTGTTATTAATTAGCATAGTGTACATTAAACAAATCCCCCCTCCCTTATAGGTTGGTTATAAGGACAGAGTAGGTCTTGCTTTCAAGGTGGCTATATGTTTAAAGCATTTTTAGTTAGACTCAATTTATAGCTGCCCTGGGTCCTTGATGAGTACCATGGAGTCCAGTTTCCCAACTTATCTATGACAGTAGGTCTTGGAAGTGAATAAACAATCTCTGGATGTCAACATGTAGACTCATCCGGCCTTGTCAGGGCCTGATCTACAGTGCTCTGCGTGAGATGGCTGTTCATGTTAACAGTGGCTGCTATCAATGCCACAGAACTGACAGGAGGTGGCGCTCAGGAGATGACTCAAGCTATGGGGAGCGGCTGTAAATACAGATGAAGCTTCCCTTACAGCTGTGCAGCCTGCTTAATAACAAGCCACTCACTGGTATTCATCTGTGACCTGGAGGTTGGGGACTACAAGTTTTAAGGGAAGTGGATGGATGTGAGTGCTGGTATTCTGGTACATTTTTTCTTCTTTCTCCTCCCCTTGCCTTATCAGGAGGCGCACAGAGATTTCTCACTTTGAATTCCAGATTCAAAACCTTTGCTCTTCATTAGACATCAGGCAGAGACAGTCAAAGTGGGGTTTCCTGATCCACTGTAGCCCAACTATCAGGGTAAACTATCCAAAATGGAAAATTTGAGAAGCCACTACTTAGGGGTCCCCAAAGAAAACTATTACTTTTTGATGAATTATTATAGGAATTCCCAGTCTTTGGGGATTTGCCACACTCTATTTCCAGCTCTCCCTGTCTTCTAAAAGTGGGTCTATATGTTAGACCCATGAGCTAGAAGACCAAGAGAATTAAAATTACTGTTACCTCTCGAGGTAGTTTATAAAAATGTGTGAGTTTTCTGGGTTGCAACCATTGGGATCCTCCCATCCTGAGACATCGTCAGGGTGGTGACGTGCTGATTCGTCATTTTTTTTGTCATGTAGGAAGAGCTGCCCCCCCCAAAAGTTGGATATTGTTTAACACAGGTGCTTCTTTTGTACATACACCAAACAGTACAGTCCCCAAATAACTGGTGATTGTTATTTAATGCACTGAGCTAAACAGAGTAATTATAGGTTCTGAGGAAACAGGCTGCTGTGAATTGAAGCTGCCTCAGTTTGGGCTTTTTTTTTTTTCCCATGGAAGTGTTTTAATTATATCTTTAATGGCTCAGAATTTGTAAGAAACTAAGAAAGCAATACACTGGAATTTTTTCTGGGAGTATACTAGTTGATCGTCTTTGCTTTGTAAAGTGATACACAGAAACGTTGAAGAGCCTATAAATACTTCATAGAAGGTGCTTATTTCTCTCGGATACAGGCAAATTCCAGCCTTAAGATGCATTCAGTGGCATAATATTAGAAGTTTTTTTTTTTTTTAAGGGATGAGGCATAGCACCTATTTTCAATTTTCAGTGTCTGAAAGATGACTTTCTTATGTTGTTGTTCTAACAAGTATTGACTACAATCATCTTGGGTAGCTTCAGTAACTCTAAGCTATAAAACAAAACAAGATTTCTACTGTTTGCATTTTCATAATGGAAAATAGCTTAAAAGCACTGTATTTCATCCAGATTTTAACTCCTTACAGTTTTATAAGCTTAGAAGAATATCATGTTCATTGTAAGGTTATAAACATCATTCCTATTTCTTGGGCCATATGGAATGCATGATCAAATAAACTGAGAAAACATATAAGGGTACCTACACACTTATTTTTGTTGTATAGGGTGCATTAAAAAAGAAAAGACGATATTTTAAAATAGGCTGGGATGACTTCCTTCTGGAGTCTACCATTAGTGTGTGTTTATCAAACGCCAACCAACCAGGCAAATCTCTGAATCAGTCATTTTAGTAGGGGGAAAAAAGTGGGTCAACCCAATTGTTTGGCTTTACAATAGCTAAAATGATTGGTTAAAATGGCCTAATTTTTTTCTAGCCAACAGGTTGTCATGATATCTGGTAGCTGTAGTCCAAATTAGCTTTAAGAGGAAGATTAGACAAAAGATTGAAAAGATGATCTGATTACCTCTGTGTTTTTTCTATTTTTATGATCACTTTACCTGCTTTTCTCTCTATTTAGGGCAATGTGATTTTTTCCCAAGCTCAGGAGGAATGAGTTACCTCCCACCCCTCTCCTATAATCTCATCTACAACACAGTGAAAACACAGAAAAGAGTCTAATAATCCCACTTTATGGATTCCTGAATTCCTTTTCTGCTTACAATATGATCATCTAAACACCTCGTAATCGTTCTCACTGGATGTTTAATATTGGCTGATATAAAAGTGAAATTCAAGGGAAGGTAGAAGTGCTCTTTTATTTGATTCTTACAGCTGTGACATGGAATCCCAGATCAGCCCTGCAGGTGAGCAGACCCCGAGAGCTCCTGAAGGGACTCTGGTCGGCATCTGGTTGAGTGACAGGCAGGCACAAGGGCTCAGCCTGAGTAAAGTATGCACCGAGGCTTTCGGAGGAACATGTCCCTGGACCATGGCAATCTTTTGTTCCATTTCAGAAGCATCCAGATGGCAGCAGTGTCTTAGGAACTGATGGAGGGAACAGCCCCACTGGCAGGCATCACCATTGCCTGGTACCTTTTGTGCCAGTAGCCACCAGTGGCATCTTGACCAAAAAATAGGGAATAGGACAATGGCACATACCACATAGCAACTCAGAGAGCTCAAGCACCCCAGAAATGACCTTCGATTTTCTCCAGAAAGGGACATATCAACTGACCATTCTGTAGTTACGAGTGGACAGAGAATAGAGATGGGGGATATCATTCTGTCACAATCAGAGGGTCCCTATTGTTGGTCCCATGTTGATGTGGTGTCACTGAACATGGGCTGTGTTTTAAAGTTGTCCTTAGGGGGTGGCATCTGTGGCTCAGTGAGTAGGGCACTGGCCCCATATACCAAGGGTGGTGGGTTCAAACCCGGCCTCTGCCAAACTGCAACAACAAAACAGCTGGGTATTGTGGCAGGCACCTGTAGTCCTAGCTATTTGGGAGGCTGAGGCAAGAGAATCACCTAAGCCCAAGAGCTGGAGGTTGCTGTCAGTGGTGACACCACTGCATTCTACTGAGGTTGATAATGTGACACTCTGTTGCTAAAAAAAAAAAAAATAATAATAAAGTTGCCCTTAGAGGTGGGTGCAGAGTGCCTTGCTCTTATAATCCCAGCACCTAGGGAGGTTAAGGCAGTAGGATGACTTGGGGCTGGGAGTTTGGAACCCCAGTTTTACAAAAATTAGGATTGGCACTGTAGCACAGTGGTTGCGGAGCGAGCCACATACACCAAGGGTGGCAGGTTCGAACCTAGCCTGGGCCAGCTAAACAACAACTGCAACAGAAATATAGCCAGGCATTGTGGCGGGCACCTGTAAGTACCAGCTACTTGGGAGGCTGAGGCAGGAGAATCACTTAAGCCCAAGAGTTTGAGGTTGCTGTGAGCTGTGACCCCATGGCACTCTACTGAGGGTGACATAGTGAGACTCTGTCTCAAAAAAAACCCCAGCCCAACAAAATTAAAAAACAGCCCAAGTGCCCATCGACCCATGAATAGATTAACAAATTATGGTATATGTGCACAATGGAATACTATGCAGCCATAAAAAGGACAGGGACTTCACATCTTTTACGTTTACCTGGATGGAGCTGGAACGTATTCTTCTTAGTAAAGTATCCCAAGAATGGGGAAAAAAGTATCCAATGTACTCAATGCTACTATGAAATCAATATATAAACACCTACACAAACATACCAATGGCAAAACATAACTGTAGTCCATAAAGTAGAAGGGAAGAGGAGAGAGAGGGGTGGGGAGGGGGGATATGGGAGAAGGGAGGGCATCAGGGGGGACCTCACCTAATGTGCATGATGCAATGGTACATTTCAAAACTATCAAGAAATGAGCATCATTGTGATGGATGTGTTACTTGGTTCAATGTAAACCTTTTACATTGTATATAGAAGCAGTATCCTGAACCCCATAAATGCATCAAGGTACAAAGTTATGATTTCATAAAAAATAAAAAATAAATAAAATAAATAAAAATTAGCTGATATGGAGGTGCATGTCTGCAGTCTCAAGTACTGTGGAGGCTCAGGTGGGAGGATCGCTTGAGCCCAGGAGTTCAAAATTACAGTGAGCTGTAACTGAGTTGTGATGGAGCCACTGCCCAGTCCAACTTGGGCAGCAGAGCAATATCCTGTCTCTATAAATAAACAAATAAACAAACATTTAAAAATAAAACCAAAAAATACTTTTGTTTGTTTTTTAAAAATAGTTGCTCTGAAAGTCTGTGGATTTCTTGTCTCTCCCAAGCGAAAAGCAAGCATTTCTTTTTGAAAATTCGAAGAGAAACTCTTTTCGCGTGGAGTTGCTGTCAAAACTGTGTTATCTTGTCACCCATGGTGTCAGTTAAACTGGGCTTGAAGAAGCATGTTCCTAGGTCCCCGCCGCGCACGGTCTCAGGGAATTTCAGGCGGCAGTCCTCCCCATACAGAGCACGCAGCGTTCCTGTCACAATGTGAGAATGGGAATCATATGCTCTGCCTTCCTGAGGAGGAAGAAAATATTCTTTAATGTTTTCCAGAAATGACACTGTTTTTCATTATCTGGTGCATTTCACGTCTGTCGTTCAGCTCAGTACGGTGGATTCCCATCCCAGGGGTCGCCTCCACATTCTGCGGTGGGGCACCAGCATTCTCCTCTTTTGACGGGGTTTGCAGAGCACAGATCTGTCTCTTGAGGAAAGAGATCAAGACGAGTTTCTTCTTCCCTGTCTCTCTACCTCACCCTCCGCCATCTCATTTTCATGTCTGATGAATGTGTGAGTTTGGTCTTGAACGCATATCCCCGGAAATACAAAATTGGGATTGAAATAATGGACCCAGCCAAGGCATCATAAGCATTTGCTTTGCCGTCATTTAACCGTTTAGAAATCGACTTGGTTCTTAAAGGGGGGTTTGCAAAATAGAATCTCACAGTACATTTCAAGACAGAAGGAGGCCATCTGGTCTATCCAAACCCATCCACCTGTCTGTCTAATGTTTGTATCATGGAATTTTTTTTTTTCCTCCTTGTCTAGCTCGTCTTTGAATAAACTCACAGTTGCATGTTTCATTGTTGCTGCCTTGGGTAGACCCTTTCACACGTTAATTATTTTCTGCATAAAGAAGTTGGGTACTTTTTTTTTCTTCTTCTTCTTCTTCTCCTTAAAGGCTGAAGGGGGAAACGGCTGACTATGACTAACTGGAATCTTATAATAGCAGGTGGGCAGTTAATTGGGAAATGAAAACAATCTAACACTAATTTGCTGGGGTGTTCAGTTTTCATGAGTAATTGCCACGTAAAAGGTAACTTGGCGGAAGGCTCAGTGGAGCTGAACAGCAGACAGCGTCTAAATATGGCTGTGGCATTTCTGACATATGTTCCTTGCCTCGAGGTATAGCAAAAGAAAGGGGTTATTCCTGGATGTAAACTTTGAATCAAAAGACCTGGGGCATTTTTCAAAAAAAAAAAGCTAATGGGGCTGAGTGTTTTCAGGGGATCCAGAGAGTTTCTGTGGGTCGAAGTGACTTTCTTTGTCATGGAAGCTGGGGTGTTTCTGTTGGAACATTTGGGTGCATGAGAGCGTAATTCCTTGACACCAACTCTCTCTCCTTCAACCCAAGAGAAGGGTTGTGTGCTGCAATCTTAAGGCAAGAGTGTGCATTTTATCCTGTCTAGCTATGCAAACCCAATGAGAGCGCCGAACACATAACTGGCTCTCAATGTGAGAGGCACGAGTGTTCAAACTACAACTTCCAAGCAGCCTGTTGCTCCAATCCAGCCCCAGCTCCCATGATGAAATGCAAAGAATCATTTCATCTCTGACTTCCTTCCTCTGCCGACTTCCACCCTCCCTACTCCTTACCTTCTACTCCAGTTTTTGTTTGTTTGTTTGTTATGTTGTCCTTGGTAAAGTACCATGGTGTCACAGCTCACAGCAACCTCCAACTCTTGGACTTAAGAGATTCTCTTGCCTCAGCCTCCCAAGTAGCTGGGACTACCACAACACCCAGCTATTTTCTTGTTGTTGTTGTACTTGTCATTGTTGTTTAGCTGGTCCAGGCTGTGTTTGAACCTGCCACCCTGGGTGTATGTGGCTGGTGCCATAACCACTGTGCTATGGGTGCCGAGCCTTCTACCCCAGTTTTAATCCTGGATATTTAAGTGGTCTCTCCCCCAAAGGAAACTGCACAACTGCTGCATTTTGCTGTGTATAATGTGCTCCTATGTATAAGTTTGTACCCAGACTTATACACAGATTCAGAATTAGTACTACCCATGTATATGTAGCAATGCACATCCTTATTTTCCTGTCAAAAATTTGGGGAAAAAAAGGTGCACATTGTACACAGCAAAATTCAGTAAACTCATATTCCTGAGTAAAACCTGGTACTAGGAGTTTTACCGAATCCTATGCCAAAGATTGCCTTGTGTGTAAAAAAAGCCGGTATGATTAGCCAGGGGACCTGGGATTATGAATGGGGATGAGAATCCGTTAGATGACATAGTTATTCAAATGCAGTTTGGACAGAAAGCTCAGTTGCTTTGGGGCCCATATTGTCAGATGGCCCAGAGGCACATTTTCTATCTACAGTCTCCCTGAGGACAAAGAGATAGAGTCCCCAAATGACTTTGCCCCTGCAAACAACTGCTCTATTTGGGTGTTGATAGAGCCCTGTATTTGGCTGTATGCTGCCGAGGCTCCTGACCCAGTCATGACCAAGAGAGGACCCGGCAGTCTCAAGTAAATGTTCTCTGGAGTGAGGCAGGGAGGGGGTCACTAAGACACAGGGAACACGTGTGGATTGAGAAGATGAACTTTAATGGGGCCTTTAAGGCATATGGGAAAACATTTGGAAGAATCGCAATTCTAATACTGGCTCTCCAAGTCCCTAAGAAAAAATTCAGAAAAGGTCTCTTTACCATTTGTGAATTGTGAAATAAACACGTTCTCGGGGGTGGGGTGGGGTGGGGTGCGCGGGTGTGTGAATATATTAATTTTCCAGGGGTGAGGGCGATATCGACACCAGTGATTTTCCCTCCCTCTAAGTCTTTGTAATTCTTACTGTACTCTGACTCATATGAAACGGGTGTGCTGGATATCTTTAAAGGCTGCCAGACTCCTTTTGAAAGGAAATGCTTCTTCCCTTTACCTTTCAAAGTCAGCTCTCCCGTGTTTAGCCAAGAGCTGTATTTCAGTGTGTTGGTATCACTGAACAGGAGGGACAGGAAATGTTCGTTTCTGAGGGTGATGTGGGAGCAGGCCAGGGGAGGGAAAAGGCGGCCACGTTCGCAAGGAAATGTGCCCAGAGACTTAGCTCAGGCTTTTGTGTCTTCTTCATTTACCAACAATTTACTCCATGCCTCTGCTAAACTGCGTCTTTTCCTGCTCCCATTGTTCTATGGAACTGCAACCAGCCAGCCTTGCATTGTCAGGGAAGTCACCAACGGTCACAAAAGCACTCTCTGTCTCTCCGCCTGCAGCAGGCTGCCTGCAAAAAAACCGTCAAGGAGGGCAGGGATGCGCCCAAGCAAATTACCCTCCCAAATTCATTTAAATAACGTTTTCCCCGTCATATATGCAAAACCCAAATGAATATTTACAACATCCAGGAATAGGTACCATAGGAAGGGGCGGGGGGTGGAGGGAAGGAAAAAAAACCAACCCAACCCTGCAAGTGTAATCATTCTCAAAATGCTCCCCAAACAAATTATTCTAGCAGCGGTTGCCCGGCAACGGTCCCACTGTAGTATTCTGCCTGGGTACGCTCAAAGTGGAGCCGTCTTTTCTGCCCAGGGTGTGCAAAATCATCCTAACGGCAGAGATGGAACGCAAGATGCGAGGAGGTTAAAAGTCAGGGCCAGAAGTTCAGGCTGCTGTGACCCTCCAATCAATTTCAAGGGCTGTTTGTGACATTTGTTCTTGTGTTCCATCGCTTGATGTTAGTCTTGCAATGAACCACCTAATTAGACTTCAGGGATCGTGGGACCTTGGGATTTCGGTAGGGTCAGCTCCATTTCTACCCACCCATGGACTGTCCCCTACCACGCAAACCATTCCCAAGGCTTCTGAGAACCTCAAAGCTGTGAAGCTCTGAGGGGAGAGAAAGAGAGAGAGGATGGAACTTCCGGGGCTTCTGTGCTTTGACAGGTCCCGACACAGCTCAGCCTGTGGCTTCAGCTGAACCGGGTGCAACCAGCTCCTATGATGACCACTCCGTGAGAGAAAGCCTGACCCCTCTGATGGGTGCCTCTCCCAGGGCGTTCTTCCAAAGGCAGGGGGATCATTTTGTATCCATCTTTGTAACCCATGTATACATAAAGAAGGAAAAGAAGAGGAAGAAATTGCACAAAATAAAGCATTTCCATACATACGATGCTGACGTGTTGTGAGAGCACGGATGGGTGGGCTGTACTCAGACCAAACCAGGGCTGGACCTAAGGCCTGGGCTGGGTGGTTCCATATCTCACAGGACCTTTCATCATATTTCTAGATATTTTTTGAGACTGTATAGCAGTAGATGGCATTTTTAATTGAGATTTTTCTAATTTATTGGCTACTAATTTCTGATGTAATTAAGCAGTTTTGTTCACAACTCACATTTATTTTGGACATGAGGCGGTTCTCCTATGACTAATCTGAGCAAAATATTGATAATATATCTGAAAAGTGCCACATAAAATTTCCCCAAATATCTCTGTGATTATGATGGTTTTCTTGCTCAAAACTCATTAGTGAGGGAGTCTTCATCCATTAGAATGATATATAAATCCTCTAGTTTAATAACTTTCCAGCACAGCCCTTACCTACCTTCCTAAGCCTTATCTCCCTGCTGTGAAACTCAAATTCAGTCAAAGCAAGGGGAGCAGCTGGGCAGAGTGGAAGCTGCCCAGAGGGGGGTCGGGGCATCAGCTTTCTCTTCCCACAGCTCCCCTCATCACTTGTGAGATTGCTGCCAAGTGCCTTAACTTCTCTTGGTCTTCATTTCCTTAACAAATGCATTGAAGGAAGGAAACCAGTTGATTTCTAAGATCATGCGTGTTTAGACTCTGGCTCCCCCAAAGGGTTTTACAGGTTGGCGATGCTTTTGCTTTACAAACTTTCTTCTCTTGCCTTTCATGATATCGTTCTCTCCTGGGTTTCTTTCTACTCCTGGAATGCTTCTTTTTGGTCTGTTTGTCATGCATTGTGACCTCTGTTTGACCCTTGAATGTTGGTAAGACCTGTCCAGCAATCCTCTCCTTCAGTTTCCTGGATGGTCTCAGCCTTCATCACAACTTTACTTAGTGCTCCAAAGCTTATCTCTTAAACCTACATCTCCTGCCCAAAAGGCACCCGGAGTTCCAGTTACTCATCCCCAAATTCCCATGACATCTCTAATGGGGCATCTCAGTCACCCCACCCCAACCTTTCCAAGCCTCAACACATCAGCTGTCTCCTCAAACCAGTTGTTATTCTGGAGACTTCTTTTTTGAGACATAGTCTCAATCTGTTGCCCTGGGTAGAGTGCTGTGGTATCACAGCTCACAGCAACCTCCAATTCTTGGGCTCAGGACATCCTCTTGCCTCAGCCTCCCAAGTAGCTGGAACTATAGACACCCAACACAACTCCTGGCTAGTTTTTCTATTTTTAGTGGAGATGAGCTCTCTCTCTTACTCAGGTTGGTCTTGAATTCCCAAGCTCAAGCAACCCACCCACCTAAGCCTCTCAAAGTGCTAGGATTGCATGTGTGAGCCATTACACCTACCTGACTCTGGAGACTTGGCACTCATATTAGGCTCCTCATTCTCCCTAACCTCCAGCAGATATTGTCAAGTGAGTCATCAAAGCCTGGCGATTTTTATTCCAATTAATTATCTCTTAAGTCCATCCTTTCTTCTCTGTCCCTAGAGTCAATGCACAGGTATAGATCTGTCTGCTCTCAGGGTCTCCTAGCTGGTTCTCTGCCTTAGAATGTCTGCCCACCCTGATGTCAGTGCCATCTCCGTCTATAAGATGAAGCATGATCAAACCCCTTTCTTTTCCAAAATCATTCTACAGTTAATCATAACCTGCCAGATAAAGTCCGATGTCCTTCACATGACCCTTAAAGCCTTTGTGATTAGAACTGTCTCGTTTCTACCAATCCTCATGGTGCACCAGGAAGATGGAATTACTTTGAGTTGATGCATTGGAGTATGCCCTCTAAAACCTCTGTACTTTTTTAGTGTGGCACCCTCTGCCTAAAAAATCACCTTACTTATTCTCCATGTGCCTCTGTTTTCTACCTGATATTTCCTGTGCACATGTGTTTCCCACCAACAGACTGGGAGCTACTTGAGATTTAGGACTATCTTTACCTTTGCACACTTAGCTCAGGCCTGCAGAGAAGTGGCATTGATGTAATTATTTATTCACTCTGCCAAGTGGGCTTTGTACTTTTCTGGAATGGCCTCTCTATTTCTCTGTGACTTAACATCTACTATTCCTACCTAGTAACCCCCTTCTTTTTTTTTTTTCCTAAGCCTTTTTCAACTATTCTAAACCAAAGAAGCAACTCCATCTTCAGAAATGACTTATTGTAGTAGAGCCTCTGTAAGTTGACCATGCAAGGGACTGCAAAAAAAATGGTCAACATATGGAGGTGGGCAACATAAGGAACTAGGCCTACTGTACTGATACGTACACAGGTGCATGTCTGGTCTATGAAAATTAGGTCAACTTAAGGAGGTGGGCAATGCAGGGAGGTGGTCAGCTATGGAGTTCTGGCTCCCTGGGCTATTAGAAGCACTTCCTTCATATTGCCTGCAGTGATTTGGTCTTCGGAAAGTATTTTTTTCTGTATTGATTATTACTAATGATCCTGGTTTATTAATACCAGACTTGTCTTTTATATTTAGTGCTGTTTTAATATCCCCACACAAAGGTCATCTAATATCTTCGCCATCAGAAAGGGAGCTGAGACTATTTCTTTTCTTCATGAAAAGCCTCTTTCCCTTGCTTGTTTAATATTTAAAGAAATAAAGCAAGATGTCACAGTGACACTATAGAAAACGTTGCCACCATGAGCGTGTATATTAAAGAGAGTCCACTCCTGTCTAGGCTTCCATAGTCTGTCCATTTTAATTAATCTTCCAAGGGAAACTCAGACAGATTTTAGTTCTCAAGGCAGCAATATTAAAAGACAGATTCCAAATGGGAATGGTTTCAGAAAGCTGGCGGGGAGGAAGATGTGTTATTAAGATGAACTGGTGGCTTAAGAGCCATTATTATTCATGATTCTGCTTCAGATGCTTAATATTTTCTTCAGAGGCTTAGGCAAAGATTATTGCTGCATTTCTGTGGTCATTAGAAAACCCAGTGTGAAACTTGGATACTAGGAATAGGTGAACCTTTTTTAAAAAATAAAATTTGGGTTGCTACAAGTATCCCACGGTACACTGGAAATTCGGTGCACCTTATCTGGCCCCCTCTTGGGAGACTGTCAGAGTTTCCTGCCAGGTTGCAAATACCAAGAGAATAGACTTTCAGGAGCTATTTCTCTGTTCTACTTCAGATTCTCACATAAAAAGAAAAAAGTAGAGAGGTATGCAATTGAAGAGCTGTTAATAAAATTCCTTTAGGCAAGAACAGAGAGCTTGGCCTAAAGTTTGGGGTTTAACATTGATTTGTACAGAGAAACATTTTAGGCTTTGGTGAAAATTATATTCCGAGGCACCTACTGAAAGGAAAATAGTTGTTCATAATCTGATGAATAATCATTAAGCTTTTATTTAAGTGCTTTTAATGTGGTGAGCAATAGTCTTCATCAGCCCCAACTTTTAAATCCCACTGGCAAAAGATAAGCATCCCACTAAAAATTATCTTCTTACCCCCAACATTGTCCTCAGGTTAAGCAGACGGTTTTCTGGAAGTGGCCAAAGGAAGTCTGGGAAGACTTTATTGATTGGAAGTTGTGATAGAATGTGGCCAAAGAACCGCACTCCATTCTAATTTGTTGGGCTTGCCCTAAGTACTAACTTGATTCATGAAAATTGCATCTTGGAACCAAGCTTTTCCTTAAGTGAAATACGTCCAACTCGGCTTTCACTAGGCTTAATTGTAAAATTAATAAAATCCTCAGTCTCCCCTCCCAGCTGATGGCCCTAGAAGCTGCAGCAGTGGGTGGGGTGATGACCTGATAGGCTGTGAAATCCTGTTTCCTGCAGCCATGATACCGTTCCTTCATCCTGACACTGAGATAGGCTCGACCCATCCATCACCCAGGGCAAACTTAATGCTTGGTCTGCATCTTTCAAAAGGAAACTCAAAATCAAGCCATTTCTCCCAGTTTTCCTTGTATATGGATTAAGTCTACCTCTTTGGTCTAAGGGGCTGTTGGGTTTAAGCATGATTGCTTTTTGGGTTTTTGGCTCAGTCCAGCCCCCTAGATTCACATCCTCCCCACAGAAGGCCTTGCCAGAGCACCAGGCAGAGCTGTGTTTCTGGGGGAGGGGCCCCAGATTCCTGGCGACAGCCACCAGGGCCACTCCTCCTTCAACATCTATAGAATGTAAAGTTCTGTTGAAGACTTTCCTCATTTGAATAGAAAAATCAGTCATGTTCTGAGATGCCAAGCTGCACAGAGTGGCTGTGGTCTCCACCTATAGAACTGAAATGTGACTTTAGAAAGCTTCAGGCCACAAACAAACAAATAATATAAAATCCTTAAAGACCAGTAACTCTTAAATTCAACCCAAACATCTGGCCAGCCTCAGTCACTCTTACCTGTCTACATTTTACTGAATCCACTCCCTCACTTTTGAATGCTTTTCCTATTCTTACCATACTTCAAAAATGTTCCTTCCGGCTCGGCGCCTATAGCTCAACCGGCTAAGGCGCCAGCCAAGTACACCTAAGGTGGCAGGTTCGAATCCCCAGCCCGGACCCACCAAACAACAATGACGGCTGCAACCAAAAGATAGCCGGGTGTTGTGGAGGGTGCCTGTGGTCCCAGCTACTTGGGAGGCTGAGGAAGGAGACTCGTTTGAGCCCAGGAGTTGGAAGTTGCTGTGAGCTGTAATGCCACAGCACTCTACCCAGGGGGACAGCTTGAGGCTCTGTCTCAAAAAAAAAAAGTTCCTTCCTTCCTATGCTCAGTTCTGCACAATTGTCTTCTCTTTCTCTCTCATTTTATTTTATTTTTGAGACAGGCTGTTGCCAGGCTAGAGTGCAGCGGCATCACCACAGTTCACTACAACCTCAAACTCCTGGGCTCCAGTAATTCTCCCGCCCCAGCCTCTGAGTGGCCAGGACTACAGGTGCACACCACCATGCCTGGGTAATTTTTCTATTTTTGTAGAGATGGGTCCTTGCTAAGTTGCCCAGGGTGGTCTTGAACTCCTGGCCCCAAACAGTCCTCCCGCCTCAGCCTCCCAAAGTGCGGGGATTATAGATGTGAATAATATCCTCCCCTCCACATTTGTCTTCTTTCAACTTGCTTAGCTCTGGCTAACCAAATCTTAGGGCCATTTGTCTGTACTTCTGAGTCATCTAATTTTTGTTTGGTTGGAAGGAATAGAAACTCACTCTAAGTAGCTCAAGCCAGAGTAGAAACTGATTGGAAGGATAGTGGGATGTATCACAGAATTTTAGAAAGAACAGAACAAACAAAACTTCAGAGGCAGAGAAATGAAGGCTGTTCTAGTGTGGCTTCAGCAACACAACATAAATCTTCTTTTTGGAGCCTTGCCACTAATATTATGTAGCTCCAAGGGCCCCCACACCATGAAGACTTGATTGAAAATTCTAATTTACGCAGAGAAGAATCTGATTGAGCCAGTTTAGCTTTGGTTACCCAACTTCCCTATCCTGCATGAATTACTTACAGCCAAGGGGACAGGGCATATTGTCTGGACTTACCTGCTTTCTCTGGGGAAAGGATTGGGCATTGAAGTCATTTTCCTGAGAAGAAGGAATCATAGTGAGAATGTACCCCAGGTGTAATGAGTCCTTTGTATACCTAGATCTCAGTTTTTGGTATCCGCTTCATGTTGTGTGTGTTTTTAAAAACATGTCTCTCTCCAGGCTGGAATGTTAAACTCTTCCATGGTGGAGTGAGGCTGTGAGTCTTTGCTCTCATCTGATCTAACTGCTCTACGGGACCTCAACTAGAGGCTGACCACTCAAGACTCAAGACAGCTAACATCATGCCAACTCTCCAATGGTAAGTTCCACTTGGCTAATATTCCTTCTCTCAACTCCTATACACCAAGGTACACATCAGGCATTGAGGATCCAAAGGTAAATCAGACATGATTACTGTTCTTAAGACATATAACCTAGTAGATTTTTCTATATGATTAATACTTTGTGGGAGTTTTAAAATAAACAAATACAGTAGAACCTTCATAGTAGACCACCTGCCTACATTGACCACCTCCTAGAACTGACTCAAGTTTTCACAGACCAGACATGCATCACATGTACATGGCAGTAGCACAGGCCTCGTTCCTTGTGTTAGTCACCTTTGTATGTTGACCAATTTGTTACATTCCCTTGAGGGGTCAACTTATACAGGTTCTGCTGTATTTTCAAAAAATCACCATTAGATCCATTTTGAAGGTTCTCAGAAGCCAAGCCTTTTCTTCTCGGGTTATCAAGTAGAGTCCACTTCAGGCAAGGATTCAGGTACCGTCCATAAAGCACAGAAATATGAATGACTATGTCTTGCAAATACAGTGTTTTGGGTATCATCCCCCAAGCCTGCCATATGGACCTAACAGATATACAGAGACAGTGATGAGGCTTTTTTTTTTTTTTTTTGGTCTAATAATCCAAGACAACATGGGGAGGCCACATACATTTCTCCACATTGTTATCAACATTTCTCTACTTCCAGGCATTATTTCAGAATTGTTATGTTGCTCTGGTACTAGGGATTTAAATGCTTTTGTATGACTCAGAGATCTTACTGAATTAACATAAATGTTGTTAGAATAGAAAGAGACTGGAGTAAGTTGACTTAGGCTTAAAGCCTGGCTTTATAACTTAAGTAGCTTTCTGAATCTGGGCAAGTTTCTTTCTGAGACTCAGTTTCACCATCTGCAAGATGGGATAATAATACCCAGGTTTTTTTTTTGCAGAGTTGTTGTAGGAAATAAATGAGATAATATATGTGAAAAGGCCCAGCAAATAGCTGAAAAATCAGTATACATTTTCTAGCCTCCAGCAAAATAAAACCATGAGCCTTCTTTGCTGGGCCCTCTTCTTATTACACCTGTCCTCCTCTGTTTCCCAGGTTGTAAAGACAAGTAGCCGAAGGGCACCTGTTTCTTTTAGGACAGTCCAGTTTGATGGTGTCTGGTGAGTCTTGAGAGTACATGGCCACAGGCAGTCAAACTCTGTGCATTTGAACAAAAGACTATAAGCATAGAATAACGTCCCCACAGTTGCTGGCATGGGTTGGTATATTCAGCAGAAGCTTACTATATATTTTGTTTCAACTTGCAGACCAAGATGCTTACGGTAAGGAACTGCCACAGGTTAATCAATCCATGGCTCCTCTAATGGCTTTATTTATTTATTTATTTGTTTTAAACAAGTGGATGAATAAACAATTTTGGCCTTGGGATGCCATTCAGCTCGAAGCTGGTGGCAATCGCAAGTGGCTTTAATAAATGAAAGAGATATTTTGGCATAGCTCATTGAGCCGAATAAAGACAAAAGCCCCTGCCAGCACCGTAGAGTATATTAGCTACTCCACTTTAATTACTCCTTATGAATGGAAGGGATGCAGGAAATGGAATTTTAATTTGTACATCTACACTGTGCTATTGAAGGAGAAGGTCTTTGTGACCTTATGGGTTTGAGGAAGAAAAAAATTATATATGAAAAAACTTTATAGGGCATAGCTGAAGTTGGCATAAGAATTATGTCCCATGGCTGACATTGCTGCTGTTTGATGCTTGCTGTCAAATTGTGGAAAAGCACGACGTGAATCCCAGAGTGATTTCCTGTGTGTGCATTTGCCAACAAAGAAGGCTGAGTGTACTTGGGACTTGGTAGCGTTCAGAAACCGGATAAGCACAATCCGTTTGTGCTCCATCTTCCCCTGTGATTTTCAGGACTGGTTGTGCGCTTAACTGTGTTTCTACTTCTTGCTTGGTAACCAGACACAGACTGAATGTTCTGGAGAAGCTCTGGGGGGTTCCGCCATGAAACAAGATGAAAACCTAAATGGTCCTGGCATTTCATTCTCAGAAAAGCAGGTGAAGGTATAAGGGCATGAGGTTTCTTTCTTTCTTTCTTTCTTTCTTTCTTTCTTTCTTTCTTTCTTTCTTTCTTTCTTTCTTTCTTCCTTCCTTCCTTCCTTCCTTCCTTCCTTCCTTCTTTTTTCTTTCAAACTATTTTTTCCTTCCTTCTTTCCTTCCTTTTTCTTTTTTTCTTTCATTCTATCTTTTTTAGAGATAGAATAAATGTTATTTATGACTCTTAATCTCAATTTGTACCCCAGACCAAATTTCATATTATCACACTTGATGGAGTGCTGTGCCATCACATCTCACAGAAACCTCCATCTCCTGGGCTCAGGTTATTCTCTTGCCTCAGCCTATCCATTCGATTAGTTACATAAACCAGCCTCAATGCCCAGGTATTATTATTTGTTACAGAGTGGCTGGGTCCATTTTCCAACTCACCACCCTCATGTTGAGTGACCACTTCAGACATCTGAATTGGAGACCAGCCTTAGCACTAGTGATGAGGTTCGCTTGATGAGAGCACTTAAAGTTTGTTGTGAGATATGATATCAGAGTCCTCTACCACAAGCAACAAAACAGGACTCTGTCTTAATAAAGTAATGGAAAAAAAAAAAAAAAAACATTTGTATTGGAGTTTCTCCTCATATTTACTTTTTTTTAAAAAAAAGAGATTCCAAGATTTACTTTATTTATCACATTGACTGTGCAGGAAATATCCCCCAAATTTGTAACAGCTTGAACCCAACAACAAACCTGGACAGCAACTATGCATGGTTAGCAGGAAGAAGATTCAGGCTAAATATCCTAGCCCATGGCAACAACCAGTGTGATGTCATCCATGGAGACCATGTAGTGAATTAATCCTGGAATGTTGTGGGATACAGACTTCTGCACTTAGATACTCACTGGACTTATCTGCTCATTTTACCTGGTGTTCAGCAAGTGTTTGATTGAGGTATGATACCAGGGCACTGTACCAAAGACAACAAAACAAGACACTGTCTTAATAAATAAATGGTGAAAACAATTTGTATTGGAGATACTCTTCATTTTTATTTTTTATAGAGACACACAATTACTTTATCTATTACACTCAGTAAAGTTTGTATATGTCTACATATCACAGAACCGTCGAAGTCCTGGGCACAGGAGATTTTATTTTCTCAGTCTCCCAAGTAACTGGGAATACAGGTGCACATGATAGCGCCTGGCTATTATTTTTACTTTGACTATGGAATTAGTGTTAAAATTTTTCCTCCAGATTAGATGTCAACTGGAGAAATTCTCTCATAGGGAAATATATTTCCTACAACCTCTGTTAGTCAAGACCTCCAATTTCACACACCTCTGACCCTTTGGCATGTTATATTCTTGTAGTCACTCTCTATACTGCCCACACAGTGAAATCTTGACTCAAATCACAATTTTTGAGGCTGATTTGTTGCACTTTTCAACACCTTCTGCTGCACTTTTCTATCTGGATCAATATTCCCTGCCGCACTCAATCCAAGACCAGGTACCAGACATCTCTGGTGAGCCCTAACCTTAAGATAAATTGGCATTATCCTAAGGAACCAACTACAAATGAGCTTCTCATGATACATTCTTCCCTCCTCCCCAGGTGACTACAATCAATCTCTTCCTTTATGTATTCCTGGATTCCACCAGCCTACTGACCTTTCTTCATAATTTCATTCCTGGAATCTGTACCTAAAAAATTTCTTTCTTCCTTTTCTTTCTTTCTCTCTTTCCTTCCTTCCTTTTTTATTTCCTTCCTTCCCTCCTTCATTCCTTACATTTTTCTTTCTTTCTTTCATTATTTTTCATGAGGCTGACTCTCACTCTGTGCCCCAAACTAGATTGTTTATAACCTCAGCCTTGCACACAATCACAATAAAATCAAATCTTCCATAGAAGTAATCCTCCATCTTCAGCCTCTGGAGTAACTGGATCTATAGGTTAGGGATACAACACTTGACTACCCTTTCTTTTTGTAGAAACCCAGTGGGAGATTAGGGCTGAGGTTGTGTTTCTGTTGCTCAGCCTTGTGTCTAATGTGAGAGTTAATGAGATCTGCCCATTTTGGCTGCTCAGATCATTGAAGTAATGTAGTCATGCATGGGATAATTCATTTAGCTCTATTTAAGAAATGAGCTTATCCAAAACTTTGATGATTGTCCAATCTGCAGGCCTCAGTGACACACAACATATGTATCAGGACTTTTTTACAAATCCATGGTAGGTGATAACCACAACTATGCATGCACCTCTTTAATCTTTATCAGGTTTCATTAAGTAGTGTGTATTATATGCCTGATCCAGCATAATTCTTCAACATGCATTGTGGCCAAGAAGCCAAAAATTTATATACACCTAGCACGGACTTCAAGATTGATGGAAATTTCAAGATAGACTGATATTTCCCATGATCATCATAAATAACTCCATGTATATAGTACACTACTGTACACTGTGGCTCACCAGATGTTGAGAGGGAATCTTCAGTGAGACACCAACCCTCTGAAACAAGCCTATTCTAGAGATAGAAGACATACATCATGAAAAGTAGTACTGGGAAATATGTGATGTACCATTTAGATCTTTCAAATCATTGATCATTGGGCTTGATTTCTTGTGCTGTAACATCCCAAAGCAGCACTAGATATAAACCACATTTGATTACAAATCTGAGACTTTAAAAGGAATTGATGGGTTGTTGAATCCCATGGTCATGGTTATAAAATGAAACTTAGGAAGCAGTAATTGAAGGCAGAGAAAAGAACCCCACAAGTTGTAATAATTTAAAACCAACAACAAACCCAGACAGCAGGTATGCATCTTTGTCAGGAATAAGATTAAGCTTAAGGATGGTAACCCAGGGCAACATCCATTGAGATGTATGAGTGCCTCATCCAGCATCAATCTCCTGTTAACATTATTCATTTCATCATCAGTGCTTTCCTCTGCATCACTGATAAGTTAAGCCTGAGAACAGTAACATCTGGCACAGAGAGAAGGCTGTTCACCTGGACTGAACCTGCTCAAAGTGTTCACAGAGCTTCTGCTCACTGAAATTAAGGTGAGAACACTGGGAATGGGTGAAACTGAGAAGGTTCCCACTTAGATGTGAGTACTCAGGACTCTCAAAAAGCTTGCATTAAAGGGACAGTAAGATGGGAAATACATTTTTTGTTGAGGACTAATATATCCACTTACTAACCACTTTATTGGACACTAAGGGTGTCTTGTCAAAACTCAATCTTTTTGCCATCTTTTTGAAACAATCCATAATTCTTGTTATTGTTTTCACCTGAGTCTCATAATCAATTGAAATTGTCCATGTGGGAAGACATGGGACAGGGTATGAGATGGTTTCATCAGCAGGGTAATATTATTGATAAAGATGTGTAGACTGTTTATATAATTGTTGAAGATGGCTTTGCAATCTTTTGTTAATGAAAAGGAAAAACAAGTATGTAAACCTGTGAGTGAAACGGTGAACAAGAGCCTCAAATTGCTAAATTGACAGTCTTGGACATTAAAGGACATTTAGATAATGATAAGGTTAATAGATATTTAGATAATGATATAGCTCAACCGGCTAAGGCACCAGCCACGTACACCTAAGGTGGCAGGTTCGAATCCCCAGCCCGGACCTGCCAAACAACAATGACAGCTGCAACCAAAAAATAGCCGGGCATTGTGGCGGGTACCTGTGGCCCCAGCTACTTGGGAGGCGG